>JAPYZI010001301.1:0-33855 GCA_030523105.1 Ophioninae sp. A BG-2022a
CACGCGTAAACAAACATTGAGCGCTCGGCGATTGTCCGGCCACGATTGTTCGTCCGAAAAGTCGAGACATCGTGGTCGAATTCGCGTGGCCAAATTCGCGCTATCCGTCGGTGGTTACTCGCAGCGCAAAATCCCAAAATTGTCATTACCGACATAACCAGGTGCCACGTCAAAAGTTTCCAACCTGTTTGTCATTCCCTTAAATGTAACAACGAAAATGAGTACGCGTACTGTATTCTTCGTCCGTAAAATATTTTCCCGTTACCGTGCGATATATCTCGCACAAGAATTTCACAGGGTCGAGATTACTCAGACGGCGTAATTTTTTAATCTGTTCCGGAGTTATTTTGACGAACGTCGACGTGACTCCCATACTGTCGAGCGCACGCTGCGTGCGCACGGTCACCCTTTCGGCGTAATCGGTACGTATAACATCCGCTAGCGAAAATAGATTCTCCATCTAGTTTTTTTTTGTCAAAAAGAAATATCTATGAATTTCAAAAATGGTACTCTTTCCAGTTCATGGTTCGGCAGATTGCGGATTGATAGGTCGTTCGGTCACAAATCATTGAGTTTTGAAACTTTGATGTTTCGAAAAATAATTATTCCACCTTGTTCAAAGAATGGCTAATCGATTATTCTAACCTTTCGCACACTTTTAGATGAAATATCGTTTTTAAATTTAATCATTTGTGTTTAATTTAATAATTTTGATTTCTTTGTGACTTATTATTCAAATAAAGAACATAATATTGTTTGCCTATGGCAACGAAAAAAAAAATGGAAAATAGAACAATTTTAGAAAACGGTAGGAATTTAGCATTCTCTACTTCACTTTGGATATTCGGGGTTCGTGTAGAGTGCGCGAGCCTCAAAAGTCTAAATTTCGTTGGTCCGAAAGTTTCAGATCAATGCACCAAATTCGAGGTGAAACGATGAGTCGATGAAGAGTACTGTACGAAGCTTTAAATTGCGGATTAGTTTTACCTGTGGTATGGATAAATCTTGATACCATCGAGGAATAGAAACAGCAACAGGTGTCTCTTTCATTTCTCTAATTAATTTTCAATTATTTTCTTAAGCTACGCAATCTTGAAGAAAAATTTGCGAGATATCAAACAGCGCCTGATAATTTCCGTTTCGTTTGACACTAAAATTTATCGCAGCTTCAACGAGACCATAAAAAAATCAGATCGAACTGACAGTTGTGAGTGCCAACTTCACTGTTCACTTGTAGGGACAATCTTCACTCGACTCAGCGTGATCGCAGTCGATCGATGAATTTCAACGCCCGTTACGCGTCTTTCAAGTTTTTGGCGTTTGATGATTGGACGTTGAGTTTCGAATCGTTCCGTTTCAGGCTAACGCCGTTGCGCCGATAAAAAGTATCTCGAATAATCGAACTTTTCCCGAATTTGGAGGTTGGAACAGGCGGATAATCGATCAAACGCCAGCCGTGTAGCCAGCTCGTGCAATCCGGATAGTAAAATCGATTCTCTGGCTTGACCTCGTATCTTGTAAATAAAACGAAACGGCGTTCAAGCTGACTCATCGTCTCGCTCTTCCTTATTATGTTTTTTTTTATTTACATCGCAGCGAGTAGAAGCGCGTACTATAATGTGCATGCGTTGTGTGTAAATAAGATCAAACCCTATGTTCCAAAATTTTGGGATTTCCATAGGCTTTGTTTTTCAAGGTTTCGTGTTTGAACGCTCGACGCAGCGTTCGAGCGTGACATCAATGTTATCGTTATATTTGGGCTTAGCGTTACCTCTCTCGCAGATAATTATTCGCAGTTGCGTAACTTTCCACTCCAGTCTCATAGAGGATGAGCCGAGTGTTGGGATCGATGGGTTTCATGACGTCGAGATTCATCGAGGCACCGTTTTCCGATACTGGTCTCCATGGCGGAAGCGTTTTGACTTTATGCAACTGTAACGAAAGCACCCACATGAAAACCAATCCTTCGAATTAATTTTTCGTCGAAATTTCGAAACCATACAATTTTCGGCTCTTCTTGTCTTCGGAGTTGTTCGGATCTGTACTTTTCACGAATTTTCCGTGCCGCGTTTACGAGCTTGTCGTCTCCAAGATTATCCAAAAGCAGTTGACGATTCGCCGCGAACCATTTCATTCTGATATTATTTTCTTTTCTCGTAATTTCGTCGTTGAACAATTGGCATCGAGTCGTGCACAAACCGCGGGATTCACGGGCCATGGTTCATCAATATTCGATGACGACGACGAGGAGACAACTCGGACTTTTCAACGTAATTCATTCCCTCCGACTTGTGACATGTTTTGCAATTCAACGTGGAATTTTCATTCTTCAACGAGTCTTTCGTCTTTTTTTTACGGCAACGAGCTTTTTTTTTTACAACGGTGTGTCTCCGGGCGCGCACACTTCGACGTGAAATAATTCGAGAACGGCTCAAGTTATAATTATTTATTTACATTGTCGTTACACTCAGTGCTTTGAGCTCCGGCTTTATAACGTGTCCTGTATATCTCTATAATATCGTAAGCATATAATTCAATACTAGACAATAATTAGTCTTACAGGATTGGGGCGTGCGCTATTTACACGATCGTTCGAACGAAATCGAAACAAAATTTCAGCACAATTTTTCTCGTCAATTCTACTAATTTCGAATATAAAATACGCGCTATATACGTGTAGATGTTAGGGAGCGTGTGTTCGTGTATGCATGAGTGCGTGTACATGTGTATTTACATATGTGACAAGGAAAAATGAAAAATTTGTTGAGAGCAATTTTAAACGAAAACGAAACAAATGATACAATTATGGCGCGAAGAGTTTTCACCCGACGTTACCCCTTCTTAGAGTTAACATCGTATGAATTTGACTCAGTTATCACAGCCAAAGGAAGCAATGTTGTGTAGGGAAAACCGAATTACCGGGATGAACGGAGCTTTCGTTTTTCTTCATTTGAATTTACTCCGCGAAAGTGGAGCCTCGTCAATGTGATCCTAAGAATTGACAATTCATCATACCGCAGTTCTTCAATGCTTCTCTTTTTTTCCTTAACATTTTTCTATTTGTTGGTTCAGTTTAAAAGGATCGTTGGATCATTGACATTTCGTTTTTACTTTTGATGGGACGGGAGTCGGGGAGGGAGTTTAGGGTCACGATAGAATAACAATATTCGATTATAGTTACGTGTAATACGACAATCGTGCAAGCTATCGAATGATTATTCTTCGTTCGTTCGTTTGAATGGATATACCGTTCATAGGCATCATTGTTTCGAAAAGAAAATCAACGAGTGAGAAACGAAACGGAAAATGCAATCAGCGACTGTTTTTGAAGATACTCTTGTACGCGATGTTGATTATGCTATTATATCTATTCGATTACCAATTTTTCAGCATACGCCCACCAATATTCTCCCTTAGCCTAGTGTCACGCTGTTCAAGTTTGCATCGTTCGAACGCAACGGAAATACTCTCTTTCCCTTCACTTCCTCTCCCAATATCTTCCGTAATTCTGCTATTTCAATCATTGTATATCCCCCGATGAGAAACTTTGGAAATCTTGGCCGTATCTCAGACCCGGCAACGAAAAATAAATCATTTTCGTTGCTTTTCAACGATGCAAACGTTCGATAACATCTAGCGTCTTATTGTACGGTATTATTATTTAGTCTGCTTGGGGTGTTCGCTGCGACGTGTCTCGATCCGTTTCACTGTTCGAACGCTTCAACGAGGCCTTAACCGTTAACTCGTAGCGTAATTCAACCATTAGATTACTGAGAATGTTTTTTTCACCGCGTTAATGGATTTCGCTTTTGATTTTTCAATCTGCGTTTATTTTCAATATTTCTCTCAGCGAAAATCAATGTTACGTATGAACAATGCCACGGGGACAATAACGGTAAGATCGCAACGTTTTTTTTTCTTCGTATTGAACAGAGCAGACGATACGATTCTTTCGCGTGACAAATAATAAATCGAGCGAACTGTCTATTGGGTATATGAATATCACTGAAGTTGTGGTTATTATTTTAGAGTCATAATAAGTCGCGCAAATGGTCATCGATCTTCCGACCGTGTATAAAGTGCACACGTGTATGTATATTTTGTGTGTACGTGTGATTGTGTGTGACTGTGGGTGTTTCTGTGTGCGTGCGCATGTATATACACATATACACTCAAACTCTTGGTACAAAACAATCGAATATCATACACGGCTGTGAGAAGTACGGTCTCGTCGATCCGCGTTATTTTTAATACTCTCAAGATCGTATCGACAAAAAATAATTTATCGAACAGCCCATTTTGTGGACGCGCATTGCCAATGAAAGAATTTTTGTTAGAATTTAATCCGCGCTGCATAGAACAGCGGTCTCACAGAATGGACCGTATCGAAGATACCAAGGTCATCGATCCTTGATAACAATATCGACGCATTGTCAATAAAGTTATTCGGATAAATCGTTCAACATAGAATCCGTTTTTTTATTTATGTAACGTGGTACTGTTCGTCTTCTCAATTCTGAAAACTGAACAAACTGGGATAAACCAACGTGTCTTCTTTTTTGTTATCTTTTTGTTGTTGTTGTTGAAATCGCAAACAGAACTCGTGAAAATTCTCGACAGTAATTTAGAAAGAGACAACGTTCTTAAAAAATTCGCATCTATGTACAAAAGTCAATAAATTCCTTAATGGTATTATCGCCATCGTTATAATTTCTAGTTAATTTTCTTGGCGCTTTCAAATACGGTTTCTTCCTTCGTGTTTATTACAATTTTAATCTTATCACGGAGACTCGCAATCTCGCATCCGATCCCAATTGAGTCCTTTTTCTTTGACCTTCGTTCGCAATTGCGAGAACACGAACTCGTAAAGAAAAATGTGTATACAATCAAATCACTTTATTCAAATAACGTTTCAACAGTTTATCGATTTAGTGGGGAAGAAAAAAACGTTCTCGTTGCAACGCGAAGTTCGATTCGGTTCACTCGGTGAAGAACAATAACGAGAAGAGAAAGAGAGAGAGAGAGAGAGGGAGAGATTTAAGTGAATTTGTATTCGTAGGTCCGACGAGCCTGCGACCTGCACTCGGCTCCAATCTTCGCTTTTCTCTCATAACAGATAATTATTTTCCTTGAATACGAATATATTGTGTCGATCCGCAGCGCAATAATTCTTTATTCCTTAATTTCATCTATTTTCCAGGAGCTACTGTACGTTATGGATGATTTCGTCTGATCAGCCGGATAATCGACAATATTCGGTTATCAATAAACTCTTGAAATGTAAAAAAAAAAGTGGCGAGCTGCGATTATTCGGGATATTATTGAGACTCTCCAAAGCGCGTTGGGTTCGTGTTTTTCGTACGTGCCTAGCTCCTACTGACGTCGAGCAATACGGGTCCAGGCGTTTTGTTGTTGAAGTAGAGTCCAGCTCCCTGGAAACTGCTAGTTCTCGGTACTATCGGTGGACACGGTGCACTACCGCAGGAACTGTCCTCGCTTTCCGGTCCTGTACGCGTTTCGTCCATTCTATTGTGCAACGCGTACTTGAAAAATTCGTATCTGCAATCCATTCGGAAAAAAACATTTTTTAATCAGCGAGGAATGCCTATTACTCGGTAGTTCGTGGAAGGCTGGTTTGTATGATTTTGATACGAGATAAGATTGTGAACGCGCGATAAAAGAAACTCACTCGCGAATGAGCGCAATTGAAACAACTCGATGCCCGTCATTATCAGCTTTCTATGTTGTAAAACTTATAAATACGCTTTGGAAGATTCGCGAAATCAATCGGGCTAATTTATGCGGAAAAATCATCAGGACATTCTGACGCAGCGGAAATCGTTGCACACGAGATAATAAATATCATATTAGATTTTAGACGCATCCGTGCTGACATCATCAGCGTCGTAAATGTTTCCCATCTTCCTATTCGTATCGCGATCACCGAGTTGATTTGTTTTGAACGGTATACCGTTAAATTTCAATTTCAATTTCAATTTCAACGATATGCTTTTCAGCTGACAAAGTACAAAATGTTCAACCTGCTAAATGTCAAATCTCGGAGAATTCGTACATCTTGAAGTAATGTGACGTTTTGAATTCTAAAAAGAGCGTTGGAAAACACATATGCCATCCGAACACTTCGAAACGCATCTAAACTTTTTCACTAAACTTTTTCTTCGTTTGAAACTGCTGAAGCATTTTCACATGTTTCAACAGAATTTTTGTTGGTTGCCACTTTGCCGCAATGTTGCAGATCGATAATAATAGCAAAGAAAATGTAAAAACGTATTCCACTCACGTTGACCAACAGATGGTTGTAGCTGGCATTTGATAAATAATTCTTGCGTTTAAACCACGAAAATAGCCCTGGAGTCCACCGAACCTATAGACTTGTTTGAAAGCATCAATCATGCCCTTCGCCTTTCCGTCCTGCTGGGTATTCAATAGAGTCTTGCAGACGTCAAGAGGCGTTGTCACTGCCGCGGCGATTGCACCCGCCATTGCGCCTACCCACAAGTATCCAAATGCACATACATGTACATATATTCATATATAAATATATAAATATATATTACCACGATAAATTAGATGGATTTCACTGGGTCATTTTTGTTACATTCTTTGATACAAACGTATGCAAGTACTAACCGGAAATCATATGCGCACGTGGATTATACGTATGTTCAGGATTCGTTACAGACTGCCCAAACTCATATGCGATAAAGTGTATGCTCTGAAATGGCACGTTCATAGCCAGTTGCGTTGTGTAACTTCGATAGAAAGCGAATACACCTTCGGTTTTGTAAATGTGTCGTATGCAACTTATCGCGCTTCTGTATGGTGAGTTGTACATCTGCAATCGCTGTTTCACCACTGAAACACAATTCATTAAATGATTTATTGGTTTGGGTTTCTCAGATATAAGACACACAGTATAATTGTTGGTATGAGACCAATAGCATAGTTATGGATTGGCCGCCAGACAAGGGGTCCACAATTTGCCTTTTTCGGAATTTGCCTTTTTAACATTATCATGATACAGAGAAAAATATATAATCACTTTTCAGAAAGATCATCGTCTCTTCTGCCAAAATAGATTTCAGTGGGATTCCATATTACTGACAGATAATCAATGCCTGGTTATAAATATTTGTTCTCTACATATTTTTTAAACACGACTATCTATTTTTAGCTACCTTCGGCAGGATTCATAACTCCGTCGTGAAGCAAAGTCGCGACGCAGCCTGCTGCTCCGTAGACTAGATGATTAAATTGCGAAGGTGTTTTGGAGTTGATCATTTTGTTCTTGATAAATTCGTAACACGAGAAGTAGAGGGCATGAGCTGGACCCGCTCCGGTTATCATCGTTCCTATGCCACGTATGGGTCTCAGAAGACCTTCCTGACGTACCATCCTGCTGAGGACCGCACCAACGCCTCCACCTCCACCAGGCCCGGGTGTTAACGCTTGCATCCTTGTCTGGAAAATTACCTCTTTGTTCTTGAAAAATATTCACGTGATTTTCACAACTAACTGCTGAATGGGTAAGTTTCAATATCTTTTCACACTGTAGACAATTACACAAGAATCAAATTAAACGGGTGTTTCTTTACAAGAATACATTTTTCGTTGCAGGTATCCAATCATAGCGCATTGTTGTTGGGACACGGAGTGATTTATCACAGCTCTCAACGATGTACTGATAAAGGAGGAAACCAGCAGTTCGTAGATTTAAATAGCATGACACGCAATCTTCTTCTACCCAACATCTCATCACATTTTTTTGTCATTCAACAGACATTCCCTATCCGTTTTTTTTTGCCTTTCGAGACCATCGATCATTCGCTTTATTTTTGCATCAACAACATTGTCTCTTCTAAGATCTAGGCAATTTCAAAAGAGAACATCCAACGAGGCTGATATTCGAAATGATTTAGAAGGGTGCAAACGATCGCCTATGGGCCATTTCAGAAATAGAATCTGCCGGTGCAAGACTGTTATATAATACTCTCAAAGGTGTACGAATTACAAGAGAGCGTAGCGTACACTCGTACTGCAAAATCTATTGCATCCCATATTGCAATGAATTTGCACAATACAGGACATGATTTAAGTACGATATATGTCGGCATTATAAATATCCTAATTATCCATGTACAAATATAGTTATATTTTTTTTTCGGCACAGTAGCCTTTTCAACTATTGTAGGTTAAGTATGACCATGTTCACATTGGAGTGATAATCTTCAATATTCTGACGAAAAGAAAGCTACGATGCCTGTTCCTTTTGGTATATTGAAAATAATCATTGTTGAATTTTTATATTAGATATTAAAATACTAATCATGAAAAAATCTGAATTTCACAGCATCGACTAAACGCGCTAATTTGTCCTGCTGAATCTCAATTTACAAGAGTTTTGAGAAGAGCTCTTTTGAAATAATCATTCAGCTACTTCAGACCCTCCCATGGGCGGTGCTGGGCAATTTATAATTGGCAAAATCATGGACCATTGACAACTCGCATATGTTCCAATGTAATCCATGATTACAATCGATTAGTGTAGACATCTAGAATATCGGAGAGTTCAGCAGCTGTGATATTTCTGGGTAGGTACAAAGCACTTGTTCATCTAGTCAGTGTATCATAGAAAGCGGCTCGTTGGGAGCCACAGAGCAGAGTACCCGATAAAGGATGCCTGACCATCACTCGACGGAATCTTTAGAAACGGTAATCCAATTGATGCAATTGTACACAGGAAAAGAGTGCGGGACATTTGATTGGTTGAGCTAGCAATTTCAAGAATCGTGACGTTATTATCAGTAGCAGGTTATATTCGTAGATGACTAGGGGGAAAACCATCTTGACTAATTTTCCTCTTCCCTCCCACCGATAATTTGGGCGTTGCATTGACGGTGCAGTTTTTAGTAGAAAAATAAGGAAACAACCGCCAAATCGAGGGAAAGTAAGACCCTGAATCGTGAGATCGAAATTATCGTTATCAAACGTGCAACGATGATCACGCAACAAGTAGCTGAAAAAACTCCGTCTCAACGTAATCTTCCGTTCGAGAGAAAAAAACCGTTTAAGTTCGATGACTTTTACATTTGTCGTTTTTTAATGCGAGATGCAATATTCGTATTCTTTATATTTTTTTTTCATTGCTTTTCATTACCTTGACACTGTCAAGGGGGTACATGACGCAGTGTTCCATTATTCCGGCAAATGCACCGGCAGTCATGTGTACGCTGACCGATGCGGTCGGCAGTGTCTCATAATCCTCGGGATTCATATTTTTCTTTTTTTTGTCGCCCACCGAGTCAAACGAAACGTATAATCAGCGTTGCGTTCCTTTTTTTTCTCTGTTTTTTGCGCCGCAACCGTTTTCCCGCAAGAGTTCGGTCTCGCGTTGTTCGAGAGCGCGAGAGATACTTGTGCCCGATCTGTCCGTATCGGATGCCACGCGGTTTTCACACCGCAACTCGAACACACTTGCGTCTTCTATTCGCGCGCGCACACATAACACGCGACACCCTCACTCACACACACACGCGCGTGTAAACACGAACGCAGGTGTTATATCTTTGCCTTCGTAGAATCGTAATGAAATGAAAAAATTTTCATTTTTATTTGGAATAACTCGAAAATGGCAGTCGAAAAGTGGAATCTGTATTGTCCTCGATTAAACACGCGCAACATGTACGCGTTCGTAATCGTTGATTGTTTCGTAACGAGGCTCCGTTACTACGCTGTTCGAAGCTACCCGCAAACTGCCCCCGCCGGCAGACACTGGCCCGCTTCACTCGTTTGTCGCACGGTTTTACCTCCTTGCCCCCTTCCTTTTCGCCGCACCATCCCGTCGCTTTTTACACCTTAGCGCTTGCAGTAGCGTGAACGCATAGCAATCAAAAACGAATCGACACGATGTTTCAGTTCATTGTCAGCGCAACAGACCGGGTGGATCTGGTCATTTACATGGAATTTTACGATTGAGTTCACACCGATGCCTTGACCTTTGCGCATTTTATTAGAATAATCGGTCCGAAAGGAACCATCTGATATCAGGGTTAAGTTTACGAGCACGTGGCGCGCCTGCGCTCCCTAACCACGTGGTTAATGGAGTCCCCTCCCATCAGCCGCGCTTTAACGTACCGCGGGACAAAGTGGGGGAAAGGCAACACGGTATTTTCACAATGCGACATGTCCAAAAATGTTAGTATTGCAATTTGCCTCTCGCAGCGCTAGTTATGTTATGAAAAACTTGCATGCGCGCGCATATACTCAGTTACATATATATACAATTCGGCAAAACTCAGATTTTAACGAATCGTGTTACTGAAATTCCGTTGTTCCGGTAAAGCTATTGGTAAACAAATACTGGAGCACAGTGGTGCAATAAAATCGTTTACAACAAATCCCGACAGAGAAAACCGTTATTATGGAATTTCATTTTCAAAGAGCCATTACAACGCTCGAATATGCAAAATAAAATCCAACATTTTATATTAGAATGATCCGGCTGAAAAGTAATACTTCATGGACAGGAAGCAGCAGCTGCTTTTAGTACCTTCACCGGCATCACTTTGGTTAACATTTTAGCGTTTTGACCACCGAACCTCTCTCACATCTTGTTCACGTTTCTTATCATTTCTTCCTGTACAATAGAGAAATATAAAGTTTATAAAAGCTCTTCTAAACTTTATATGACTCTGGCGTTCGTAATAAAGAGAAATATTTCGGTTTTCCTGCTGTAAGGCGCCACTGTTCATTTCCCCGTAGCAACGAACAAAAAAGAGCCAAAGTGGACGTTCTCCGAGCATAGGGAAAACGCCACGGTGCGGCTTGGCGCTTCCGTCGAATTCGAGACTCCGAGAATTCAGTGAGCGTCGGTGCGCGTAAAATGGCGGATGGTGACATTGATTTGTACGCCGATGATCTCGAGCAAGACTTTGCGCAGGTAATATTAAAAAAAAATACACTCTGTTTGTTAGAATAAAGAATAGTAGAATCAAAAATAGATTCCGCGGCTTTGCAAATGATGTTTTATTTCTCTGGAGCACTCGGTTTGTAAACAAAAGATTGCTACACTCTTGTTGAACCTGTCGGCGTCATGGTGGTGAGTCGATAACGATCGTCCGTGTGTGCGGGCTAACTTGCACGTATCGTGTTCGAGTATCTCGATTTCGACCGGTTCTATTTGGTCCATAATTTAACGTGCGAAACAAAAATGACTTTGATCGATCTAGTTAGCCAATTGGTTCGCGCCATCGACGCTTCCCTGTTGCAATTTATCATGATTGTAAACCGACAAGTTGAGCGCGAGATGCGCGCTTCGAAAACCAAAATGGTGCCAAAACGCCGAGGTAGACAGTAGTCTCTTAACTCATGCCGATCGTTCGAACGCCCAACTTGCGTCGATTTCTCTCCTCCGATACACCGTTTTCACGGTAAATTCTTACGGATAAGTAATTTTTTCGTCACAAAGTACGCGGCGACTCTGAGTTCGCTAATTCCTGAATGATCGTTTCAGCTCCTTTCTTCATTGATTATTCTCAGTTAGGCATCCAATTTTTCTGAATGTCGAGTTGAAAGGGCGTTTGAACTATTGCGAGTTTCAGGACGAGTTTGCCGGAGACGGAGTAGACTTGTACGACGATGTGATAGCTGCGCCTTCAGGCGGCAACGGAGGTGCGTCCGGTGGGAATGGCGGCTCGGTAGATGGTGATGCGACATCCAACAATGAGGAAACCAACGGCAATGCACCTTATCATCAATTGGGCAACAACATTCAGCCCAACCAGATCGGGAGACGCCATCAGCTCTATATTGGCAATCTTACTTGGGTACGTTCAAACCAAGAAATATTCTGAATTGAACCAACTGTAGCTTCACTGAACATTGCTGTTTAATTATCTTTTCCAGTGGACAAGCGACCAGGACATCACCGATGCTGTACAGAGCATAGGCGTATCTGACTTTGTAGAAGTAAAATTTTTTGAGAATCGAGCCAACGGCCAGTCCAAGGGTTTCTGCGTTGTTTCGTTGGGCTCTGAGCAAAGCATGCGGATGTGCATGGAAAGACTCCCCAAAAAAGACCTTCATGGACAAAATCCGATTGTGACATTTCCTACCAAGCAAGCCTTGAATCAGGTACGTGATGGAACGTGCGATTCATACAATGTTGTAACTGGCTCTGACGCACGCACTGTTGTACTATTCGCACCATACGACATTTGCATCGACATTTGGCTTACGGATCGATGTATTATAAGTTATCTCTTTTGGCACTCAACAGGGAACCTTTATCCATACTGAAAAAAAATGCTGTTAATGTTTCTACAGAAAAAGCTGAATATTAAAAAATGTTTTGTTATATATTGAAAAAGATGGACAGTAATAACTGTTTAATAAAATTGATCATGAACACTCTGGATAACGTGATTAAAAATGCTTTAACGCATAGTCCGACGTGTACTCGTCCGGCTTTAGAATTTGTACATCCTCGAGTCGCTATGTTTCAATGGTACAATAGTCCGTGAGAGAATACCATCCGATATCCCTGAGTTCAGTCTTGCTCGAATGATCACACTTCTCTGCCCGATCAGTTTGAATCGCAGTGCAAGACAAGACCAGCGCCGGCCCCGCAGCAGAGTCAGAGTCAGCGTCCTCACAATCCACACCAACACCAGCCGCCTTCGTCGCACGAGCGCGGGATACACATCAATGTTAATCAACATATGCAACATTCTCAACAAAATCACGGTCCTAGAATGATGATGGGTCCTCCTCAGGGTCCGCGGCCGCAGCGCCTACCACCGCCTGGTATGGGGCCTCAGGGACCTGGTGGACCGGGCCAACAGGGACCACCGAGGATGCACGGGCCGCCGATGGGACCCGTGCCGCATCATTCGCTTCCGGGGCATCCGAACCAAGGACCACCGCCACCTGGCTATCAGCAGAGTCATTGGAACGGGCCCCGACCGAACGGACCTCCAGGACCTCCGAGAGGACCGAACGGGCCGGGTGGTCCACCCCAGCAAGGGCCACCCGGACCTGGTCCCGGACAACACAGGCCACCCGGCATGGTGCGTGATCGAATGGTAAAATTGTCACGTTCGTCCGGAGGTTACCTTGCAACTCTGTGTCCGTAATGACTTGGCTTTTTTTTTTTCGTAACGCGAGCTTTTTTGTGTCGCAGCAATTCCACGGTGGGCCACCTGGACCACCAGGTCAGGGACCACCACGTGGGCCACCCGGACATCCGGGAGGACCACCGGGTGATCCGAGAGGAGCTCCACCTCGTCCTGATTGGAATCGACCTCCAGGTTCGTAATCTTTCACGAAAATTCCTGTTGCACCGACATCGATCACAGTCTCCTTCGTTATTACTACCAACGGTGCAAACGCCGTCTCTTTCGCATCCATACGTTGTTTTGCGTCAACCTTGAACGTATCACACGCTCCAATTGCTCGAAAGACGCAGATTTCACTTTTTCTAAAGCGGCAAGGTCGATCACCATCACGTTTTTTCTTTAGCACGCGTAGACATTCGACGAAACGCGACTGTTTCGAGCTTGTAAAAACTCGAACACCTTTGAAGAAAGATTTATGTAGCGGTTCGCGGTGCATATCCTCTCTCGCACCCTTGTGAATCTGGCCACTGTGACACTGACGCTGCATCGTTTAGAATGCGCGTCCGGGCGCGAGAGAGACAGCTATGATATTCGCAATTATCGTTGAAAAAAACTGATGTTTCGCGGACAAGAAAAATATCGCGCCAAATGCATGACAAACGAGAGCTCGGCGTACCAACGTTTTCAAAACAATGCCGAAAAAAAGTGTAGAAATGCAAAATAAAATCATTCAAAATGATCCGAGAGGCATAGATGCCGACAGCACGAGCAAGAAGTTGTTGACTTGAATCCGATGCAAGAATGCCCATCTCGTATTTAGCATTCAGGAGAAAATATAAGGATATTCATTGTCATAAACAAATCCCTATTAACAATGTTTTTTTTTGCGTTTTCGCTAAGGCATGCATCACGGGCCTCAGGGACCACCGTTTCCGCAACATCAGCATATGCAAGGTCCTCAAGGCCCGGGACAAGGTCCACCGCAAAGAGGACCTCCCCCAGGCTCGATGGGTGGTGAGAATCAATTTTAAAAACGAGTATCTTACTCCCCTCGCGATTTTCATCATCCCTTAAATTTATATTTGATTTGTTCTTTGAGTTCTTTTTGCTGAAGCTGTTACAGTTACAATCCCGATTAATATTGCTAACATTTGATTACATAACTTCTGCCGTGCTCAAGGCAGCTTCAACGGTTTATCCTAGTCACGTCGGTATTCATTTTTACCAAAAATCAATCGCGCTAAAAATCATACACGCGAAACGTTAATTGTATAGTCATTATTATGCATATACCTAAAGACATTCTTAGCATGGACACATAATGGTTGGAGCATGAAACCCATTCCGTTTGAAAAAACATGACAGTTCAAGCAACGTGTTCGCTTGAGGTCCTACTTGCCGAAATAATATGGTAAAAAAATGTAGCATGATTGCGATTTGAGTACTGTTAAATACGCTAATTACTTTAACGGCTCACGTGTGGGCTCCTGGCGATTTTAAGGCGCAGTGTCACAGTCTAGAATATATCGGAAGTGCGTGAGGGACAGCGGGGAACCACGATTTCCGCTTTTCTTTTCAAACGATAAATACTTTGTAAAGAACGACTTACTCAGCCACTAAAAAATCGAAATAATCAAATAATCGAAGCTACTCGTGCTGCTTCAGATAAACCTGAAATTGCATTTTAGTAGCAAACGGAGCGCATGCGATACCTTAAAAACGTATGACGCGCAAACGTTGAATTTTCGATTCGAGTGTAACGAGCGTCGGTGTTCAAAGACATCAAAAGTTCTGCCGTACGATTACAGCTTATGAAAACTCATGGAAACACGAAATTGGCAACGAGAACCTGAAACACGATTTGGTAAAAACGTGTACGATTTCGAGCGTGTCAAGTTTTCCAGAAACTTCTTATTTTTCCGTAGATATTGTTTTGTTACGTTCATTTAATTTTTTTCCGTGTATCTTGTGCTCGGTAATATTGAGTATGCGTAGTGGCAGTTTTATCCTTTTCTGATATTATTTTCCATCAAAGTAAGCTAATATTGAATTGTTGTAACAAAGCGCCGAGAGCGCGAGCGTCGCATCAAACGATCTACCAGAAATGGTAGTATTGATGTGGTATCCCTTCAGGTATGTTGCCAGGTCCTGGCGGCCCGCCACAAGGTCACGGTGGACCACCTCAAGGTCCACCGCAAGGGCCTCCCGGAGGTCCTGCTCCTCACGTTAATCCGGCCTTCTTCCCGCAAGGTCCCCCTCATCAGCATCCCGGCCAGCATCCGGGCGGTCCACCGGGACCACCGCACGGTCCACCTCATGGGCCACCTCATGGTCCGCCTCATGGGCCTCCACATGGACAGCCGCACGGACCTCCGCATGCACCACCGCACGGCTATGGTCCACCTTCCGCGCAAGTAATAACTCACTTCCGATATCTCTTGATTCATGATTGTTTCCGTTCTTGTTGCTCCAAAGCTTTGTTCTCGACGCGCGATTGATCGATGTACCTTCAAATACTACCAGCCACCTTACGGAGCTCCGGGACCCGATCATCGTCCCGAAGGACCACCGCCTCTGACGGAACAAGAATTCGAAGAGATAATGGGCCGAAATCGGACCGTTTCATCTTCGGCGATAGCGCGCGCGGTCTCGGACGCTGCGGCGGGTGAATACGCCAGCGCCATAGAAACGCTGGTCACTGCTATTTCACTCATCAAACAATCCAAGGTCTCGGCCGACGATCGTTGCAAAATTTTGATCAGTTCTCTTCAGGATACACTTCGCGGTGTAGAAACTAAGAGTTACGGTTCGGCGCGTCGAGGTTAGTGCGATTTATCCGGCATACCTCATTGAGAAAGGCTTGTTTTCTTCAATTGGGGATTGCGAAAGAAAGTTTAGCCAAAATTTCGTCAAACCGAAACATAAACGCGATTGAAAAGTACTGAGAACGTTTATTTTGGATGTTGAAGGTTAAACAATTTATCCATTGCCGCAAACTGCTGATTGTCCAATTGCACGTTTTAGATAAGGCAATTTTAGTGTTTGTTGACCCACTTCCTTTTTCCCAGAACGATCCCGCTCACGTGACCGAGAGCGAAGCCACAGACGTCGCCGCGAACGATCAAGGAGCCGTGACCGCGAGTACAGAGAGCGCAGCAGAGATCGCGATCGCGACCGTGACCGGGAACGCGACCGTGAGAGGGACCGCGATCGCGATCGTGAACGCGAACGTTACTACAGCGAGCCGTATCCGAGGGAGCGATCACGCAGCAGGGAACGAGATCGCGAGCGCGAACGCGATAGGGAGTATAGGGAGCGGAGCCGTGAAGAGAGGTAAGCAATAATGCATAAGCAGTTTCATCTTTGTTCCCGAAAAATTTGGTAAATTCAACATTTCATAACCAGTAGTGCGAAATTCATAATTATTATAGGTAAATCCATAAGCGATCCATTATGTGTTTAATAACATCGGCCATAAGTCACGTGGGAACAATACGAATGCAAACGACAAAACTTTGTGCTCGTTGCGTAAAAAGAGCTTACGGACAAACGCGAGTTGAAAATATGTTTGGTTGTTGAGCATTGATCATTTCAGGTCCGCTGCAGGACCACCCTGAAGTATTGTCTCATTAAAATCGCAATAATTTTTATATCGTACGAGAACAAGCGGCACGTTGATTCGATAATCAACAATCGTGCACTCGAAGCAACGTTATAAATCCGAATCGAGATACTCAAAATTGATACTTGAAGAAAAAAATACAAGAAATTATGTGGACAGCTAAAATGTTGTGCGAGTTGAAAAGAAAATCGATTATTGCAGTTGAAAATTATTAAGAATCGTCACTAAAATGATTTTTTGGTTGCGAATATTTTTCGATCTTCGAATTTCTTCCACACATTGGACGTTGATTGCTGTTTGAGTAATTTGACCGCCGTTAAAATCGACGCGTTCACGAAGTTGGCCCCAAAAGTTACATTCGATGAGAATTCGTCAGACGAATTCATCACTCGGACGAATTCGTTCCTTTTCAAAACGATTGTTGACTCAATTATTTCCCAACCACTATCGACCACGAAAAAACTTTCGCCGGGCTAACGTCCTGGAATTTTCATCGAACGTAACTCTTGGGCGAGAATGTACAGATCCCAACAGTTGCCAATATCTCGTCAAGCCTCACTTAACAATTTAGAAAATGGATTTATCGTCCAAAATTGTACTTAATGGCATGATTGTACGCAATGTACAATTGTCAATCTTAATTGCGAAATGAAAAACAAAAATTATACATACACGACCTGCGACTTCACTGTTCATTTCAGTCGACTGGAATAATTTGATTGTAATTTGTGAGAGTGAAACAGATTACGATCTGTAGGAGCGAAATCGAAATGAACAATTCAATTTTGTCGATAAAACATTGTCAACCTGAAGAAGTTCAGTTGCTTTACGCATTAATATTGTATCCAGTGTGTAATTTGCAGAATCGAGAGGCGCCCTAGCGCCCTAAAACGCCAAGTAATTTTTTAATAGGCGTAGAATATCGCGTCGCGCATGCGTATTCGATATACAGTGGAAAACTGTGTGTATATCGCGTAAGGCGTGTCAATACTGTTTACTCGGTAAAGTGCGATCTGAAACGAAGCTATTTCTCGGAAACCATAGTTACGATCGACCTCGAACGCGAGCGCTCGATGATTTTTTCGTATCTCCATTTTATTATTGAACGCGAACTATTTATCGTTCGAAACACGAACAAATTCATCATCCAACGCATCAATGAAAACCATGATTACCACCGCATAATATCGATCGGTGAATTAAAAAAGTGAAATCGCTTCCAGATCGCGCTACCGTACAGAAAAGAAATTAAAAAAAAGAAACAAAAGTTTGTTGAGTGTTAAGGAACGAAAAATTCAGCGTAACAATAAAAATCATAACAAGGTATACATTTTTCATTAGTACCACACGTCAGTCAGCCAGACCGAGAGTAAAGGAAGAACCGCCTGAGACGGCACCAGTTTCGTCCGCCAAGCCGTCTAGGTAAATCACGTTTTTTTTACATTGTTGTCGTATATTTGAAGCTGATGCAAACCGGGAGAGAACAAAAATGTTACAACGACATTCACGAATGTTCCGTACGGAAGGGAGCTTTAGTATTGAAATAACGCTCGAGCAGGCCGTCATGAAAATTGTTAATGGCACGGAGAACTCATGTTGCAAAGTCGTTTTGTCACAATATGACGTTCTCGCGTTACGGACAAAATGTCGGTTCATCCAACTGTGCATATTGTTAGATTGACCAAAGATAATTATCATTGATTCCATTCGATCTAAAATCACGGCTCGATCATTATAAATTTTGCTTCACGAAGCCACGAGCACGCGCACCAACGAAATATCTATGTAACGGCGAAATATCTTTACGATCGTAGCTACATCAGACGATATAAGCCAGTTTGACTTAATCGCGTTGCGAATACTTGCGAAAAAGATATTCTTGTCCGGATAATAGAAAGCGCCAAAGATAAAAGTAAGCATTTTAGTAAGATAATGGGCTGACGTGTACTGTGTAGGTATTATGACGATCGCTACAGAGAACGCGAACGAGAGAGAGACCGAGAACGTGAAACCAGCAGAAGACCGACCGAACGCGAGCGAGAACCGGAGCGCGAACGTGAAAGAGAACGTGAACGGGATCGTCGTGACGAAAGAGGAGACTCTTCGCATCGTTCCAGACATTAGGACACAGAAATAGAGAGGAAGAACAAAGGACGGAGCGAGAGAGAGAGAGAGAGAGAGAGAAAGAGAGAACGAAACGAAAAACAAATTAGTAAACAAAAAAAAAAAACTGACGTCGCAACTTGACTTAATAACGATCACATCGTTCAAAAGAGACTAGGGCGTATGTCCTCATTTTTTTCTTTTTCGCCCGATCGAATCTAAGAAAACGCAACTTTATCGTCGTATCAAACGTATTACTTTCCCGTAATATCCAAAGATTTAAGCTGAGAAAGCCACGAAACGACAAGTGTTGACTCAAACAATGAACTTTTATCAAATTTGCTTTTTGTTTTAAAACGCTTCGTTTTCGTATTGCCGATGGGACGAAGTAATTGCCTCGACTTTATCTCGGTGTATCGTAAACTTTCTGTCGACATTCAATATTCTTCCGTTTCAATACGCAATGTTTTTTTTTTCTTTCTTTCCTTCGACATTACCCTACACATGTAATACTTATAATTTACATGTATACATACTTATATGTATCAGCTCTGTAGACGAGCGAACGTTGACCTAGATTTAAACATTGGAAGAGCATACGTTTCTTTCTTTTTTTTTTCTCGTAGCCAAGAAACGATGACGATGATTGACCTTGTGTGGTTTAAAAATCGTGTTAATGTAAGAACTGTCGGAATAATTAGTGACGAATTAACCGAATACCGTGCAAGACCATCAAGATCGAAGTAATAAAATGAGAAAGGACAAACAACGGGGCAAAAATAAAATACGAAAAATAAAAATCATGTTCAACCGTAACGCGGGAGAACAGGAAGATTCCGAGCTACTTGCATCGAAAACTCAAGAGGAACAAAGTCATCTTTATGAATTTCAACGATCTTCTAGCTACACGAAGCAGCAAGATTGTATCTTAATATAATACATAAAAAAAAAGAAAAAAAATTTCGCTTTCCAAATATACATGATAAACATGTCTTTATTTTATTGATCTGTGCACACGATATCCTCAAAATTGATGATTTATTTGACACATCCATACGGGATAATTTATAAATTTTGAAGTAAAGAGCGAGAGAGACAGAAAAGAAAACAGCAAAGCGCCAAACGTCGCATTCGAGTGAAATGTGTGATTTTGATGTATGAAATGTTGTAAATACTTGTGTTTTTCGTAACAATTCGTACGCGATTCTTGTGCGTGTATACACTTTTATTGTATATACGCACGTGTGTGTGAAGAAATTCATAATTCCGTGCCATCTCGAGGAGTGGCATCGAAATGAACTTTCGACCACATCGCTTCTCTTTTTTACTCAATGATAGAACGAGCTCTCAAGTTTCATCGGAAACGATCGCAACCGTGATCAACAGTCAAATCGTAAATGACTTCGCGAAAGAATGGGCGACCGGAAGACGCGACAATGTCCTGCCAAATTGGCTTCAGATTTGACTTGCAATAAAATAACGCGTAACGAGCGCTGAGTGTTCGTTCTATCGAGAGAAGTACAATGAATTAGCGACGAATCAGCAGTAACTGAAAGCTAAACCTCCGAGCTCGCATGGAATGTCCTGTACATGCAACTCGTTATTTCCGAATTATCAAAGGCGTTAGGCTACTGTGACCACGCGAAAAGGATTATTAAAAAATATTCATTTCGAGAGAACAAGAAAAACGAGTGAACAATCGTTTCGTCATTATCGAAATATTAAATTTTACAAAAAATGTAAGATATTGCGAACAATGTCAAGATAAACTTGTGGACGCGAGCCCAACGGTGTACTTGTTGAATTTTTTATGGTCACTCAATTGACCCGCAACAAAAACTGTTGTTTTTAAATGAGTTCTGCTGGCCAAAACTCGAATGAGTTTTATTCGGCCTTTCAATCAGCAAAACAAACGGAATTTTTGATTTTCCTTGGAAAATGAAATGACGAGTTAACGACCAATGAAGAAAATATTTTCAAAAGAACGACGATGAATAATCGCACCGTATTTCATGGAAATCCATTTATATTAAATTTTGTAAAGCCGTGTACACCGTTTTGAAAACGCTCAATTTTGATAAAAACGCGTTTGAAGTTTGACCATCAGTTTTATCGCTGTAATCGTGAAGTTAACCTCTAACTTCTTCTCGATTAGAGTTGTCGCGAGCGACGAGCGATTTCGAAAATAAAAATTTTCACAGTAGCCTAATACCTTAACGACAATATTCTCATTCGTCAACACTGCCCGCATCAAACGAACCGCACACATCAATCATACAGGAGACACGAGCTGCACAGAGTTCAAGTTTTGTATCGACTCTGTGAGAATCGCGTGTCTCTCGCTGATCCTTAAGCCGAAGTACTCGAATACTTCCCACGTTTCGTTTCTTTGTTTATTTATTTATTTATTTATTTATTTATTCTTTTTTTTTTTTTGTACTTTTTCTGCCGACACCGTTCTCACAGAGTACTTCTGCGGATTGTAGTTATATCCTGTAGTACATCCAATCAGTGATTATCCTGAATCCTTGTTTTTATAATTCGACAAAAGTACAAAACTATTGCATGCAATTTTATAAGGATAGAACGACGAGCATAAGCTAAGAGGAGAATCGAGTCCCGATCCGGGGGCAGTTCGTTGTCAAAGATAATATATTTAAGAAGCGAGGCCACTTTTACAAACTCGTCTTCTTTGCCTAGCCGTTAATTCATGTGCGACCGATGACGTCTCGTTAAACAATTGAAACAATGCCGTATGGTATACAAAAAAAAAAACATTTACCGATGTTCTTACGAAGAAAATTTCTTACGCTGGCAAAAATTGGAAAAATATCGAATTTCGTAAAAGCGCCGAGTTTGCGGTCAGAACCTTTCGTTATACGTCGTTTTAATTTCGTTTTTGTTTTCTTTTTTTTTTTTTTTTTGAAATTCTTAATTTTTTTCCGTTTAATATTACAATCACATGTCACGTGGTTCGAACGATGTCCGAACGATCAATGCGTTTATTAAATCATTAACGAATCTTTGTAACGTAAGATTCGTTTGGCTAGTCCTGGATAAATGCGTACGGACGTACAGGGTAAGTTTTCTATCGTACATGCTGCAGTGTATATATATACATATTTATATATATATATATGTATAAATATACACGTATATATGTACATATACACGCATTTCTAATTATCTCTGTATTACATGTACTAGATTGTAAGGCAAGCGAAAACTATGATGCTACATTATTATTTTTATTTTGATTTTTATATACTTTCGACATTAGACTCCAGCGAATATCTGAGAAGACGAGAAAAAAAAAAATAACGAATGCGGTATCGTACTATGATTGTTCATGATTGTTCGAACTGGTAATTGAAAACTGTCAAACTGTAGGCACAATTGGATTTTTTAATTTTCGTAATCAAAATTTTGCGAGAAAGTTACATTTCAATACGTTCGTGCCCGTAATTGCCGTACGACGTGAAAAAAGAAGGCGATAACAATTCACTTGCAAACAGAAAACCAAAATAACTGTTTCCAGTGGTCTATTTTGTTTTGTCGAATGTAAAAAAAAACGGAGCCTTGTTCGAACGAGAAAAATGGACAATTAAAATTTCCATTACGAAAGAGATTCGCGTCGATAACGAGATGGAACAAAACCGAGAGAGACAGTGACAATGATTGCGTGAAGGAGCGTTCAATAGCTTTCCGTTGACCGACCATTTTTTATTTTCCGATTTTTTGGTTATGTATAAAAAAGAAAAAAAGGAAAGAAGGGAAAGTCGATTTATTTTTGCACCGTTATCTATGTATGATTTTTATATATATTTCTTTCATTCGCAACGTAGCTTTAAGAATTTTTATACAAACGTTATAGCAACCCATTATTATTCTAGTCAGATTTATCTGAATATACACGTACATGCACACACACACATACACGAATATATATACTCGTTTCGTTCCACGCGTTCTGTGTTCCCGTGATCGAACTTGTATGTAATGAAGAAAAAAAAGAATAGTACAAATTACGTCCGATTTTTAACCCGTCGTTACACGCTCGCTATATTTTTTGCAAATAGGAAGAAATATGTTATGAACCGGGCATTTTTGTTCTCACTGAAGAAATTCACTTTGGAAGTTGCCGATCGTTCAAACATCTCACGAATACAAAACGATACTGAATCAACGATATTCGAAAAAAAAAACAACAACAAAAGTTAAAGAATTTGACAAGGGAAGACATTTTTGTTTTCACGTTGAAGAAATGAAGAAAACAATGCAAAAACTTGCTTTTCTCTTCACACTGTGTAAGAGCGAATGAAATCCTCGTGGCATAGTAATAACGGGTTAATTAGCGGTCGTTTAAACTGTGATAATTATAATAACGATCTCAAGCTATTTGTAACGATCGTGTGACGGTCTATATTCCGATTCAGATGTGTCGATTTTGAGACCAAACGAATTTTCGGTATTTATTCATTTTGTCACTATTGTGGACTCTCCAAGCTATGATAAACTGAATATATCTATATGGTGTAAGGTAAGTGGCGAAATAGAAAGAAAAAACACGTTTTGTGATCTTGTAATATTTATATATATATCAATTTTATATTTCTATGCCATATATATACATATATGTATATATACTTGAGATACCAATCATTTAAGGATAATTAAGGAACCAGTCGGCTCGGCGTCGATTGATAATTGCTCAGTCGCGGAATTGTATCGATTACGTTTGTACCATTACGTCGCTGGATTATTTCTTCTTACGGACACGCCAACGCTAAATTGTCGTTTTTTTAGAATTTCTGTTTTGTCCCTCGCAAAGAAAACTGTATAATTTTTATAAGCGAAGAATCACGTTAACTCGTCATCGTGATATTCCGAATTCTCGTTACTTCCATTAAAAATGAAGAAAAGAATGCTCAATTATTAATTGGCTGCAACAATGAAAATACCGGGACTGATGTTAAAGTCTTTTTTTTTTTGTTCTCCTGTAAGGATGTTACTGCGTCGATTTGTCATCTCAAAAATCAGGGAAGAAAAAAAATATCGATCATTTTCGTTTAGGTGAAATAATTCGAGAATATTTTCGATAGTTACGATTTAAAGAAATTGATTAATTTGTACTCGTAGCCCAAAAAAATGGGCGGATCTTTGGTTCGTGTATTGCTTGAACGATCCGAAAAAAAATTGATCGATGAAGAAGTCTCGCAGCATCACAAAATAGAATCAATTTGATTCCGAATTCATACATTTGTTGTTTTGTGCGTTTCGACATTGGGAGATTGCTGCTACAGTTCAAAGCAGTTTATAGTTTATTTTAAGCGAATAATTCTATTTTTCAGTATTATATCGAAAAGTACGAATGAAACGGTCGAGGGCAATAGCCTGCAAATTGCCTGTCGATCGATGTAATCGAACATGAATAACAGTCGTTACCTCTTTGCTTTCGCATATGCGACAAAATCGAAATATCAAAGCGTGTTTTTCTAAGCTATCTTTTGTACGAAAACAATTATGCAATGTATAAATCAAATCCAATTATACCAAATAAGTTGTACATTTCTATGTTTGATTTACGATTCAGTGAAAAGCCTGGATTATTATTATTTCATTAAGGGATTAGGGATACTGTTATGACCCGAAAATTAGGGTTGTTTGAAATAATTATTATTTAAACAATATGTAAGATCATTGAAAAATCATCATTTATTCGTACGTAAAGTAAACGAGTTTCTTCTTGAAATTACTAAAAAATAAGTTTTTCAAAATAGATCATGTTAGATATAGTTTAACTGAGCTTTTTTTGTTTTCGTCATATTTTTGTTTAAATCATTCAAAAATGTTTGTTTATTTTTATTTTTTCGAAGAAACATGACGCTATTCTTGTTGACAATGGAAACAATGTTAAGAAAAACGTCAGTCAAGATAAAACTACTGTTGCACTTTCAATTTATCACATTTATCGAAATGTAAAAAAAGGAAAATGTTCTGTTCATCAAATGTCGAAAAATCGTGTACACTGAGTAGAAAAAAAGTTTTAAAACTTCAATCGTGATAATTTGACTGACAGTTCTATGATTGTAAATCATAAGTCTTCAATCTGCGATTTCTGCATCATACGATGAACCTGCCTATTCAATGTAAATAGCCCCTCAAGATGAACGATTTTTTTGATATTTTAGTACCTTCGGTGACTTGGTTTGCATTAAAATTTATTGGATTTCGGAAAAAAAATTGAGCGCAGTTTTAAATGTATGCAGTTTATAGTGACATTTCGTATTTAAAAACATTCGGGGTTATTGCCTGGTCGAATCGATCGACGTATCCCGCTAGGGGACGTCGGATATGTTTCGGATGAACGCTTTTCGCTGGTTCCATTACGAAAACAACACGAAAATACAAGCATGTCTTTTTTATTCATTATTTTCACATAGTTTCGTTGTTTTGCGTTGGCTGTGTAAAGAAAGTTTAAAGCTTTCCGCATTCAAAAGGAAAATTAGGCACTTCTTGCGGAAGTTGATACAATCTACTTGAACTGAGTAGTGCGTAAAATAATCATAACAATTTGTCATTCAAACGGTGATTCGCTTCTCGAAATATACTTAGTTTTCATTTGTTTTTTCTTTGTTTTACCGATGCATTATATTCTTACAACAAATTGTTGATATCAATGAGGTGGCCGACAGCTGATTTTTATATTTAAATAAAAATGTACGTGCAATACACCCATTAATAAACACAACAAAATGTTTTCGAAATTTTTATTTAACCGCGCTACTATTCCGATTTCTTGGACCCTCGCTCGGTCACTAGCGTCGGACCAATCGCATACCGTGCTGTGCTTACGGTGTGCGATTGGTCAGCGCTAGTGACAATTACCGACTATTATTGCTGTCCGCGAGACGAATTTGCGGTAAAGTAACCTACGAAAAAGGGAATTTATGCATCTGTGAACGTCACTTCGGAGATTTATACTGTTTTTTTATTTTTCCACTCGTCATGTCTCGAAGTACGTGTGTAAAAGGCACACACGTTTTTCATTTATTTTTTCCGATAATTTATCCACTGTTTCTCGTAATACTAATCACTGTCGCGACGCTAGCGCCACCACCGCTGCGATTTTACGTGCAGTACGAATAGTACGCACGCGTACTTAGCGGAAAATGCTCATGATAGAACGATCTATCCGCTCGTTTTCTAACAGTAGAATATAAACAGAAAACGCACGTACACAATCGCCGCTAGCGTCGAGTCCGCATAAGTATACGTGTGTACGTATAGGAAACGCGCTTGTTCGTGTCTGTAGTAAATACGTGGGAGAACATCCGCGCAGTTCGTGTTAATTACGAGTTGAGATCGTACGCGCGGAAGATACAAGTATCGTGAATTCGTCTGTAACCACAAAAGTACATCTTCCAATGAGATAAAGCGAGGAATAACGCGAGAAGCGAGACAGACAAAAATCGAATTGGGTATGTAACAAAGATACGTCAAAGACGCGCTTTTGCTCCGGCGTGACCTAAGCACATAACGCGCACTCTGCCAGCCTACCACCCACGCCCGCAAAACTATTCAACGAAACCGATAACACGAGGGAACGTTTCTTCATTGCTTTTTTTTTCCTTGTTTCAACGTAATCTCATTCACGGGCTCTTTTTTTATTTGATAAAATTCAGAGCGATTATGGAATAAAAGACTCGCAGCTGGCTCGGAATTATATACCGTCTCCCTCCGTGCGTGCATAAAGCACCCCCTCCCTTCTCTCCCGTGACGATTGTCAGAAATAAAATACAAGAGTTCCGCGGAGAGATTACGCGAGCGAAAAAAGAAAACGCCGTTCTCCTCGCGTTAATACATTTTCTGGTACATGCCCGAACAATGCGATTGACAATCGAATGAAATTGTTCGAGGTGTTTCTCAGAATTTGGAGATTCGTCGTGAATTTCACTCCCGCGACGCGCTATTGAAAACGCGTGTTCGCGCTCAGCGTGTTACAACGCATCGTTTCCGTAAGAATAAATTTGCATGTTGCGACCAAATGGAAATTACCACCGCGATGCTTCGATGCGAAAATACGTCTTCTTTTTTCTTTGTAGTTACGGGCTATCGAAAGGTCAGAATGTACGTTGCGTATCGTTCACAGCTCCATACGTATCTCTCGTGCTCAGCTTTTTTTTTTCGATCAGATAAACGTATACGGAAGTTCTGGAAAATCTTGATGTTTCTGAGGGCCCTCTCACTTTGTACTTTTTCCCTTTTCAGTTTCCGCAGTATTTAACTGGAGCATGAACGAATCTTTATGGACAATTGTCGTTGGTTTACAAGCGTTGAAAGGTTCTGAAAAATGCCTCCCAAGCAGAGAAAAATAGCTATTATGGGCTATAGGTCCGTAGGTGAGTACACGGATGTCACTGACAAACAGACAATAAAAGAAAAAAAAAACAATGAGGTTTCAAAATGGATCATTGGTATTTATACGGCTTGTCTATTCACAGGTAAATCCTCGCTCAGTATACAATTTGTTGAAGGGCAATTTGTGGATTCCTACGATCCTACCATAGAAAACAGTAAGGACTCGTTTTGCTTTTTACACTTTGATTTGTGAATGTGTGAATATACATTTCATCATAAAAATCAAGAACAGTCTGTTTGAGAAGAATGTAAACAGTGAAATTTAAAAACTGTTCGGAAGAAGACGAAAGGAGATATACGAATATTACATTATATAAACTGTTCTATTGTTAAGTGGTCCAGTCGCTTTCACTACCGTTTACTGTTCGTCATCTCTCAGGCATACTATTCCCTATTATTATAACATAATCTGGACTACAGATAAATGCGGGTACCTTTACTAGGTGTCTTATGATCTACTGGATTAGTTTCTTGGTATGGTTAGACCATGTATAATTGATCGAAGAATATGTTGAAAAGAAGTTTCATCTGAACAGTCATCCCAATCAGGGTTTACATGTTCTTTGATGCAAACCTTTCGTACAAGATTTTCTGACACTCGATACTCATCTGTGATCATTCTCGGACAATAACTGACGCTTTACGTACAATGCGTTTTGGTGGAGGGATTCCTGCTCACGTTCGAATCTATCCCCTAATGGCTCGCAAGCCATCATTTACCTGCATACATTTTTCTCAAATGGACTATATGCGATGGAATAAAAAAACAATATATTTCTTGTAGCCTGATATCCTTAGACTGAAAGAATTTCTTTTTACAGCATTTACGAAGAGCACCCGGGTGAACAGTCAAGATTACGAGGTCAAGTTGGTCGACACAGCTGGCCAGGATGAGTACAGTATATTCCCCACACAATATTCCATGGACATTCACGGCTACGTTCTCGTCTACAGTATAACGAGCGCGAAGAGCTTCGAAGTCGTGCAAATTATCTACGACAAGCTCCTGGACATCACTGGGAAACTTCAGTAAGTGCGCACAGGCAAATAAAACAAAGACAGGAAATATTGAAACGCAGTGGACCGGTCACTGAGTTAGAGATAAATCTCGAGTGTTCATTGGATTGATTTTTCTTGCCTAGCGTTCCTATCGTATTGGTGGGAAACAAAACGGACCTCTATGTAGATAGAATGGTGAAGACCGACGAAGGAAAGCGTTTGGCTGATTTGTGGCACGCAGCCTTTTTAGAAACCAGTGCCAAGCAAAACGAGGTAATTGATGAACATATGAAAATCATTTGTGTTAATTATTATTCAACTGGCGGATTACAATCCGTGGGCTCGAAAATCGAGTGCATACAATTTTTCATGATTGGAAAACGCCAATAGAATAACTGTCCAAAGAACTTTATCATGCGTGTCCGAATATTTTTGCGGGTGGATCCCCGTATTACACGAATTATGTTACTTTTTGCTGGAATTGAAAATTCGCCGTATCTGGTCAGTTCCAAAAAAATCATAATTTGTGATGAGTAATAATGAAATAAATGCACTGATTCAAAACGTTATTTTTTCTTTAAGGAATAACTGGCGCAAGACATATAAATTGTGCATAATGAGATGATTTACATCTGTTTATGCGCAAATTTCCACGAAATCGCTATTCACTTCCGTTTTACAGCATGCTATATTTCAAAGTATACTGTGAACGTGTGGGTTCCGAGAAAAATTCTTTCAATTATGCTGCAAGTCAATATCGCAATTGCTAATTGCCTTTCTTTTTTATCACTTTGCAGTCGGTCGCCGATATTTTTCACACCCTGCTGATGGAGATTGAGAAGGCAGACGGGAACGTTCAAGAAAAATCTAATTGCGTTATATCTTGAATGTTAGTTTATAGTTAGAAGCTGCGAACACAAATAAGAAAATCAGATGAGACCGAGGCGATGTACACAGGCGAGGAGAGCGGGGATGCCGTTTCAGTGACGTCGTTAGGTTTTCAACAATCCGATGATTCGCGTAAAAAAGGCCCCAACCGTGTTTATTTCGTGGTCAAGTGAGGCAGCATGTACACCTCGATGTCTCGATCAATTGTGCTGGACAAATGCAAACTTTTTTTCACGCTCACATTTTTCTGCTCCAATGATAAACCATGACAACGGAAATTCGCAAACGAATTACTCTGTCGCGGTGACTCCGTACGGCGTACTCGGATGTTTTCATGTGGTGCGTTAAGGAACTTTTCCGGTATTTTTCGCCAAGTACACGCGCTCTGTGTTACACGAAAGATGCGCAATGTCTTTTCTTTTTCTTTTTTTAATTATCATCTCTCCGCGAAGTTTCCGGAGTTTTATTCCAAGTTCAATACGCGTACGTTGGAGCCATTGCTTTTTCGTTTGAGCGAAAAATAGCGAACGAATTTTACCGTATATGTCTACACATCGCGATTACAAAGAAAAAGAACTCAAATTTTGCTCCCATCGAACAATATTATTTTGGTATTAAAAAATTGTCTTAATTTGATGTACCCGAGAACTTCGTTCTTTCTGTTCATACATAACTGGATGGATTATTAGTCTAGTCGGCTCGATTCTCCTTGAAGCTGAGCTTTAAACAAACGTTTTAAATAATCTCGACACCATTGTTTTACACGAATTACAATTGTACGGAAAATGGACGTATTCCAGTCGTAAAACTGAAAACGCATTTCGAAACTGATGTAATATGTGGCAAAATAACAATATCGTGATGGAACACGTATTTCAAAACCCATTAGAATCAAGATAAAGCATAATTAACCGAAATCGAAAGATATTTATCAGTCGTGGAGTTATTCGTGTTTGAAGATCAATAACGGCTAGCCCTGGTAAATTAAGTGGAGAAAAAAATGCATTTTCGAGTTGCCCTTTAGACTCGAGTCGAATTCAAATATCAGATGATTCTTTTCTTCTCTAATGAAATTGTTCGATGCGGACAAAGTTCAGTTGTTTACATCCCGATACACGGAAATGTACTACTTTAACTTTTTATTCGCGTTCCCAGACATTTGTGTATAGCAACGAACATTCGCACACCGTTACACACACACACACACACATAAATATATACAAATCATACTGTACCCTTAAAGTTGATCTCGAAGAGATGCCCCAATCTCGATACGATCCCAATTTTCAAAATGTCTCGATCGTACATCGAGCCGCGTACGTTTCTTTGTTCCTCTTTTCCTCATTCCTCTGATTACACTATAATATGATTTTAATAATAATTCGCAGCACGAATCTACATAAAAAATATGAGGTTTCGACGCAAAGTCACGTTGAAGTCGAAATCAGTAAATTAGGCTTCAGAATTGTGCAGTCGTGCCCACGATGAACGATTCACCACTCTGATGTCCCGAACTGGATATCTTGAAACAAGTCCCGCGTGTCATCGTTTCCTTTTTTTTCAATAAAAACGTCATATCTATATCCGACATAGAATTCGACAGGACAAAACGAATATTGGCAATTTACGCGTTACCAATCCAGAGAGACACATAGTGGAGTATGTGAAAGAAGATCACGAAAGAACACTGAACAAACGAATAATGTGTAAATACAATGAAAACCTTCACGCCACGAATAGCGTAGGACATGTAAGAACTTGAATAAAAACGTGAAAATCGGTATCGACGAGGCGATTTTATTTCTCCTTCGAACCAAGCATGATGACATCGACACGCAACAAAAAATCCTTTATTAATGTTCGAATTTCAATAGTAACGGGCAAGGTTAAATTAATTACGTAATTAATAGAAAATACATATTATGAAGGCCCAACAAACGACTCATTTATAAAACAACAAATGCCAACTGGAAGAACTGAATTTCTTCGGACGAAGCTTTGATTAGGACACGTTCTCTTATCACCATACCTGCATGATGATTACGCTGATCGAGCGCACCTGAAATTATCATGAAATTACTGGAAAATACATATGCTTCAGATATACCAGGCGATATTTAACAGCGCACGCGACAATAATAAACCATCTCTGTTTATGCTGGGAAATTCGGATTAATTGAACAACTCGCTTCCGAACATGAAAGGTACCATTTATTAATAATTGATTTTCCTTCGTTTTTTTCTGGGACAAACAAGTTTACATAGAAAGGACACTTCGAATAAAACGCGACTGCTTCAGCAGATTCAAAGATATACATAAAATGGATTTTTACCCAGTATAATCTCTCTCTCTCTCTCTCTCTCTCGTGAGGCCGTTGCGTACAATGAAAAAAAACGTATGAACAGCCCTTAGCACGAATAACTTTGACCCTTTTCTTCTTCGTCACAAATTTACGAACGGTCATAAACATTACTGGAAACACGCGCGCGTAAATTCAAGTGTACCCACGATAGATTCGACGCGGTGAGGATCGTTACGCGTATGCGTTTATCAATAAAAAAAAAAACACCCCAAGCACCTCGTAAGAAGAAAAACGGTAAAACTCAAAAGTTCGAATTAAAATATGATCAACGATATAAGCATATCTACTTTCAACACTCCTCGAGCAAGTGACATTTCGTTTCTTCTCCTTCGTTTTCACGTACTCCTATTCTCGTCTTCGCATCACACACGCGCGCACGCACACTCACACACTATGATCGATAAATTACATACGATTAACAGTCGAGAGTGCATTTAACTGTCGTAAGGTACAAACGGGAATTATATTCGAAATTTACAGGCGGGCGTTATAAGCTCGGGTTTTTTTGACTTGTTTCCTTTCTTTTTTTTTACACGGTACTTGCTTAAATATAATTCGATAAGTTCGGCACGTACGGGGCACGTGACTACCGCGCTTCACTTTTCCAAAATTATTTTTTCACTAAATCGACGTGAAATACTTGGTAAGCGGCAGAATAAAAAAAAAAAGAACGAAAAAGAACAAACGTACGAGAAGATAAATCGAAATCAAGTCTTCGGGAAGGAAAAACGTACACGGAGAAACGTTCCGTACGTGCGATTTGCGAATATTCACAAAGGGGAAGAGCCTAGCCCTCCGAAGGTTCCCCATTAAAAATCTCTTCATATCGGGACTCTCTCCCGCGAAAGAGAGTGATATTCGTCAGCACGCGCGGGCAATTATCGAGCAAAACGACACTCAAGAAATTTGGTATCGCGCGGAAGGAAATACAATTCGCAGTTTTCATGTAATTAATTTAAAAAAATAAAACGTGCAACTTACTAACAATCGCACTAAAGATAATTCGAAGATAGATTCTTGTTCGTTCCTCCTCGAGAACTCTTCCCGTTATTTCTTTTGTCTACTTTAAAGCAGATTTTTACTCGTTGAGCAGAAACCTAAAAATGTACTTCTTTCCCTCCTCCTTTTTTTTCTTGTCTCTAACTACATCGGTTCTATCGCTAAACATTAACGCGGATTTAGGTGAATTTTTTGCGAAACGACAGTTTCGTCGATGCAGCACTCGGCTCATGCGTGTACCATTACACAATCAATCGTTGCTCGCCGTTTCCATCGACCGTGAGAAATATAAAGCTCATTTTCATTGGACGTCAGCGTAATTTAAAAAAAAAAAGAACGACAAAGCGTTAATATTGGGAAATGCGATGAGACTGTACGAGACATCCTGAAACTAGCAAAATCTCGAAACGATCGCGTTTCTTCCTCTTCTTTGCTCTAGTTTGGGAAGGCATTTCGGAGACTTTGGGTCGCGTCTTTCTTTCGATTCGTTGGTAATATTTCGCTGTGTGTTTCCATGTATTGTTTGTGCAGAAATTTCTGGTACGGTTATTGGGTACAACGACATTATTGTATAATGGTAGCGCGATAATTATTTTGACACACGCACACATCAAAATTTCGTACTTCGCAGCGAACATCGGAGCGACATATGACGTGATTACAGCGATCGATACAACTGGCTCTCGTTCAGTAGTTTCATACGGGCGCGCGCGCGCGCACACACACATACACGCACGCACTTTTTTCTCATTTAACATTAAAACAATCGGCGTTTACAATGTTTTATTTTCTTCTCTCTTTTCGTCGAGCTCTCGCAAGCTTAGCGTGACTCACATCCGAGTAAAAAAAAAACGTGAGCCACGTTACAGCTTTATTGACAATTATTATGACGGATTTCTATCTATTATTTATTAATAAGGTACAGTTTTGTGCACGGTGGTCGTTGTGTGACAGAAATATGAGACGGGTCCCCGTCCACAACCCACATCTCTTGTTTCTTTATTATTTTCTTTTTTTTATCGTCGTCTGCTTTTCTTTCAAATTAATTTCTTTTTTTTTCTCGCTCTCTAGCACATTAATTTTTGTTTTTCTCATTGAAACGGCGAACTCGCGGCAACCCGATGAAACTTGTTTAGGACTCGTCTCGCTTGGTGCGCACGGAGTATACAAAGGTTTTCTACCACAGCCCATTTAACGATATATTATTATATACATATATATACATATATATATATGTACTTATATATATATATGTATATATATATTTATTTTTTGTAATTTTATTATATAATAATATATTTATATATGCATTTATATTTTTTCA
>JAPYZI010001302.1:0-34596 GCA_030523105.1 Ophioninae sp. A BG-2022a
TTTTAGCGATTTTTCAAGTGGACTTTCCGGGAAAACTATGAGAGCTATCGATACGAATCCAACGCCATTATTTAAGTTAGGCAAAAACCTTTTCCAAACACACTAATTAAACCTCCATAGCATAAAACACACTCACCCTACGACCCTTTGAAATATCGTGATTTTCAAGATTCTGGGAAAGTGGCCGGGGGAGGTCGAAAATTTTTTTTTTCCGTTTTTGAGCTCTTAAAAGGGTCTCTTTAACCGTAAATTTTCCGCTGATTACGAATATGCCCGAATTTTTTCCGAAAGTACAAAATTGGACCGGGAAAATGCAAAAAAACGTTTTTAGAATATTTTTTTGACATATTTCCCTAGAAATGGAGAGTTCAAAGCGAATTAAATGGTGGATTTATCTTCGATGTATAAAAATACAACGAAATGGACACGTACGTATCGCTCTCCGATGTGTGCGCGCCTTATTGGCTGCCTTTAAAAATTAATAATAATTCAGGGATTGATCCACGAACCATTCATGCCTGTATCAATCGACTCAGAATTTCACCCCCGCCCCCCGTTCCACGGATGACATTCCGCAGTGGGTCACCCTGTATACGTCAGAGCTACAACGTCACAGTAAAATCTCGAGATTTATCGGTGCAGAAGCTCATCGTTATCGCCCACGTTCCTTTATCATTCCTGTCGTCTGAAGAGGCCACTAAGAAGCGAAACACAACAAAAAGCATTACACTCCCGATTAACCGTGTAACGATGCTATTTTCGAGACTCTCTCGAGTGTCCGATCTCTACCGCAGCCCACTCAAATATCCCTATACACTATCCCCAGAAACGAAAACTCGATATTTCGGATAATGTAATTTTGATACGATTTACATTATGAACATTTCACTAGTGCTGTGTCATTTTTATCAATCATTTTTCCAGTCCTCGTAATCAATTTTTATATTTACAATTTCAATATTTTTAATTTCAACATTTTCAATTTAATAAAATTATTAAATTGAAAATGTTGAAATTAAAAATATTGAAATTGTAAATATAAAAATTGAAAATATTGAAATTATAAATATTAAAATTAAAAATATTGATATTGAAGATTTTTTAATTGAAAAGTATGTATTGTTTTACAGTCGACTCTTTCGGAAGTTCGAGTATTCTAAAAAAAAAACTAGAAAATCGTTCAATTTTTCTTTCCACTGTCAGGAAATTAAACACGTAAATTGCTTTTTTAAAAATACGAAGCTTTCGTATTCCGTTCGAAATTTTCGGGTCATAAACGCATCGGTTATTCCGATTACCGTTTGATCAGGGTAATTGGAGGATACCTCGAGAAATATCTGCTTTATCGACTGTAATCGTTGATATCAGGATTCCAGCTTGCTGGGGGATGATAAAGCGAGAAGAAAAAGAGATCGCGTTCACTTGGTCGATAAAGTGGAAAATCCCAATTCGCAATCTCACCCTCGTTCTCCTTTTCTCTCTCACTCTCTTTCTCCATTCTTTTCTAAACTATGAAAAATCAATCGTCAATAAAATCAATCATCATAATTTTCTTGAAAAATTATCGTGATTAATATGTCAATAAAAATCAAGACAAAAAACAAAAGCTTTAGCTTTTTCTTTTATTTTAAATATTTTTAAATATCTGGCAATGTTCTCGATCGAATATTTATATTTCCGAAAAAACGAACGAATTTCTTACCAAATTTATGACGAAACGAAAATAAGCGTTTCGACATAAATTTTGGTACGAAAGCTACGCTGATTTAATCCATTAATGTGATTGGTCCGGCAGTCGACCATGAAACAATAACGTCCCTTCTCCGAAGAAATATCGTACGAAGCCGCGTAGAAAATTGAATTTTCGCTGGGATGACGAAAACAACGACCGAATACAGGTGACAGTGGAAATAAATATGTCTTATCTCGCGGTGTATCCGTATACTCGAGCGTTGGCGTTTTCTCGACCACTTCAAGGGTGAACTTTTGCCAAGAGACGGTTGATAGATGCTCGTGTTCCTTTCGTAGCCCGAGCGAGAATGAGAAAAGTGAGCTTGATGTATTGTTATGCACGAGTGAAATCACTGAAATCCTCCAATTCACTATTTTTCTCTAGTTTCCATCATCGATGTAATTGGAAATTACATTCACCAAAGTTTGATGGGAAAACGAGAGAAATCGTTTTTTTTTTTTTTTCACCCGCGAGTTAAAAAAATGTTTGGAAATATTCTAGTGAAAGTAGCTAGGGAAAAGTTCATTGTCATCAGAAAGTGTCCGAATATGGAACGTTTCATACTCCCATAGAGATTCCTCTATGCAAATTGTTTTTGGTACGAGCCACTCTAATTCTCGATCCATTGATTAGCTTTGATTCACTATTATCGCGAGGGGTAATCTATATGGAAATCGGGCCAATTCAACGTTACACACGTACTCAAGATCGTACACTTCGGCTATCCTATCGGGACACGTGACCCGGTGAGACGAGAGCTCTTCGGAGCCACTTTATCATTTTCTATAATTTTTCATTTTTTCTTGTGGTACTATTCGGGTTTTTCAAAAATCTTTTTTAAGATTTGTTTTATTATTTTGGATAATTGTATCGAGGCGATGTTTTTTTTTTTTTCAATTTTCGTTTTTGTATTTTAGGTTATTTTATTTGGATGGTTTTTTAAGAACTTTTTTGGGTTATTGTATTAGGAAGATTAAAAAAAAAAATATTTGTTTCAGTTTTTTAGATTATTTATATTTATGAATGAATATTAATTTTTCTTTTATTTATTATGAATCTTTATTTTGCATTATTTGTTTTTAAACTGATCGTTAATTTATCATTTTTGGTTTCTCCTTGCTTTCCATAAAATTCTTATTAGACTTTTAATTGCAAATTACGTCAAATGTATCGGAAAATCGGAGACAGCCGAGGGCGAAATTTTGCACGCGATTTCAAATTATGCAGCGGATAAGGGATCGCGTTCATTTTACGAAAGGAAGAGGGTGGAGGGAATTGGAGAGATTGAGAGACAGAGATAACGGGGAAAAGAAGAAAGAGGAATCCAAGAAGGAGAAGGGTTGGTGTCAGGCATGGAAAGAAAAACTATAAAGAAAAAAAAAAATGATAATAAAATAAATCGAAAATAAAATGAGAAGAATTGAAATAAAAATAATCGAGAGAAAAATTGTTAACAAATCAAAAATCAAATAAACGTTAATAAACCAATCAAAATTCGTACAAAACCAAAATAAAATTGGAATTAAAAAAACAAACAAAAATAACCAAACGCGACTAAATAAAAAAAAAAAAAAAAAAAAACATCGAAACCCAAACAAACCCAAACATCTAAAAAATATGACGAACAAAGGAGAATCCAAAATAGATAAATAACGATGCAAATCGTAATTACGAAACGACAGTTCGAGAGGAAGTGGCAAAAACAAGGGATCGAATAAAACAAAAGAAGGAGAAGAGAGCAAGAATCCGGATAAGCGATAATGGAGTAGAAAGGGACGCGAAGGTGGAGGCTGATTATGAAGAAGGGAACGAGGAATAGAAAGAGAAAGGTGTCGAAGAGGGGCAAACGAAACGAGAAAGACGGCGAGTTGCGCGTGGGCGGGAGGGGAGGGGGGGGGGGGTGAGCTCGCAGACGTCTACCCGGCGTGTTAAGTCCTCAGTTTGAATCGCGCTCTCCTCGGTTACACGGAAATAACGCTCGATCTCCGAGAGTCCATCCACTCGATCCAAGCTTCGAGGGATGTCATCTCGACCGAATATCTTTTTCATTTTTCTCGCTTCGGGAAAAAACGAAATAATATACGTTTTACAAAGCGAATCGGACGCAAAATGAAAAACCGTGAAAATCGTTCGATTCCCGATCGAAGTGAGTTTTCCCTACCTGGATTCCTGAGCTCGAAAAGTTTTAGGCCCGCAAAAAAAAAAAAAAAAAACGCACACGCAAATATTAACTCGCGATCGAAACATGCGATCATGAGTCGATGACGATCCCTCGCGGAAATTTATCGAGTGTCGAAACTCCCGTAGTGCCAAAGCTCGAGTGATCAACGGCGCGAAAAATTTCTCCACTCGAATCCCTTTTTCAGGATCATACTTTTTAGCCCTTCTTCAACGGGGAAATTAAAATTCATTTGGCAATTTGATATTTCGTACTTTGTTTTCGAAAATTGCAAACGCTGTTTTTAATCGGAAGTCCAAGTGATATTTGTTTTTTTTTTCTTTTTTTTATGCCTTTTTTTACTGTTATTTTCGGAGCTTTATTTTCAATTTGATTTTTGAAACTTTTTTTTTGTCGTACTTATTATTTATCAATTTTATTTTTGAAGCTTCGATGCTTGGATGTTGTTTTTTTTTTTTGGTAGCTGTTCGTACTTGCTCGATGTTTTGCAAGTTGCATAATTCCAGGACTATATAAATGCATTGTTTTGTTTTTATTTGTATGTTTGAGTTTGGAATTTTATATATTTTTGTAATTCGCGTTGCACTCGAATGCAATATTGCAATACCAAACCCAAATTCAAGGACGTTTACTTAATTATTGATTAGTAATGATAAAGTGTCAAAATAAATCAATTGGTTTTCAGTTTTTACAGATTATTTGTTTTCTTTTGTTTTTTTTTTTTAATCGAGCAAAAATGAAAAAGAACTTGTTATTAATATAACTTATTATTAATATCAAACTCTAATCTTATCATTTAATAATAACAATTTGATAATTAACATGAAAACCCAATTTGTCGATATGAAAATTGACATTTTTGTGACAATGAATTTTTAAATATTCCCGCAAGATTCGTTTTTCGAAATATGAAGAATTTTTGGGAAAAGTATATTTTCGGAAGATGTCAGGAAAAGTGGAAAATTGAATTCAGCCATTAGATCACGGTTGGTCGTCGGGCGCACATAAGCAGGGGCGTTATTCGCACCCCCGTGATGGCCAGTTATTCTCACCCCTAGGCCAGTCGAACAAAAACGCGTGCCGGACCAGAACGGACCGAGTTACAGGTTGACGCAATTTACGAGTGTTCTCCGGCTCGTATTTTCATAGGCTTGATTGTCTCGCGAGCTTTTTTTATCCTTCCGAGCGCAATTCAGTTTCGCTCAAAAAATCAAATTTGCCTCAAAATATTTGTTTAAACTTTTTCATGTTTTTCCTGAAAACAAAAATTCATAAATTGTTTTTTAATTTATTTATGCGAGTAATTTCGATGTAAACAACGAAAGCAATAATTGATATATAATAATTTAGCTTTATTTCATTTATTGGGATAATTTGTTTATTGCAAATGTAGTCTTTACGTTTTCTAGTCATTCAAAATCGATGTTCAATCAGAAATTTAATAAACAATTGTTAAACATTCTTAAGTTAACAAACAATTACTAAACATCCTTAAATTAATAAACAATTCTTGAACATTCATTAGTTAACCAACAATTATTAAATATACTTAAGTTAATAAACAGTTATTAAATATTCCTCAATTAATAAGCAATTATAAAACATTCTTAAATTAATAAACAATTCTTGAATATTTTTTAGTTAATAAATAATTCTTGAATATTTTTTAGTTAATAAATAATTCTTGAACATTTTTTAGTTAATAAACAACTATTAAACATTCTGAAGTTAATAAACGATTATTGATTCTCGATTTTGAGAAACGAATCACTCCTTTCGTCATCAACACCGTGGCAATAAAATTTTTTCTTCCATCCACCTTCCCGTAAATAAATATTATGGGGATGGCAATTTGGCGTGATACCGAATGACCATAGGGCTGGCCAGACGAGGAAATTTCAGCGCGATGAGAGCCGGAAGCATCGCCCGCGATCTCGCAATTGACGCGACACGATGAGGTAGCTATCGTTCTCGTTGTAAATGGACGCGTGTACCTGGAAATAACGCGCCTCGTCACGATGTCGAACGCGTACGCCCCGACGGATCAATTTGAGAGAGCGAGAGAGACAGAAAGAGAGACAGAGAGAGAGAGAGAGAGAAAGAGAGACGACCATGGATGATAGATTTTATTATATCCTTTTAAAAAAGTTTTGGGCAATTTAAGATCAAACGAAAAATTTTACAAAATGAAGATATAAAGTATAACAAAATAATAATTAAATTAAATATAACGTAAACAACAAGAGAGACGATGATGATAAATTTATTATGCCCCGGAATACTTTCGAACAATAATGGGTAATATTAACAGTGACACAGCAAAATACAAATAATACGATAGAAAAGATAAAGATCATGAAATAATAATAATAACAATGAAAAATAAAAAATAAATAGCAATAATAATAATAATAATAATAATAATAATAATAATAATAATAATAATAATAATAAATAGTAGAGATAATAACTGGAATACAAATAAAATAAAAATCAAAATAAAATGAAAATAAAAATTCGATAAAATATTAAAGGAAGATAAGAAGTAGAATAATATGATAATAATTAGATTTCGTTCCTTCGCTCGGATCTCGAAATTGTAATCTCAATATTGCCCGGCCCTTATTTTGTACGATTTTACTCGAAGCCTGAAATAATCGAATAACTAAAGATAACGAGTCACGGGAGCAACCGAAGAAGCGAAAGTAAATAAAGGTAGCTAGATTTAGCGGACGCAATCGTGTGGGACGATAGGAGGGAGCAAGGGAGGGGGGAGATTCCGGTTCTTCGCGTCGATCTCCCGCGTTCGATTTGTGTTTCGTCGATGTCATCGGCCCGTGTATACAAAGTCACCATTGAACGCTTCAAAGTCATTTCCAATACGATCTCGCCTATTTCACTGCCAAAAACCCAAAATGGCTCCCGGGTCCAAAGTACTGAAAGGTGAAAAAAAAAAAAAAATAGCAAAAAGAAAAGAGAAATATTTCATAGCCCGGGGCTTGCTGGCCTAGACTCGTTCGCTCCATTAGGATATGGCGTTTCGAGGTCGCACTCGGGCGATCGAGAATCGCCCGAGTGATCTCGGTCCCCACTCCTCATGATTGGCAAATTATACCTGAAACGAGAAGACGAAATTCGATGGGCAGAATCAACGAAGGGACCGCGAAATCCGAAGTTCTAAAAGTGGGGTTGATGGAACTGTCGATCGGAAAAGAAATTGGATCAAAATTAGAGAAGGGGCGGAGGGGTGGGGGAATAACGAAAAATTTCACTTCGGGACGTTTTTTTTTGTCACTCGTTGATCGGACTGATTCTTTATCGAGCTGGGATTTGTTTCACTCATGGAGAAACACTGTGGAATCAATCGGGATTGGGATCTCTTCGATCGTTTTGAAAAATGGTTTTTCTTTTTTTTTTTTTTTGGTTTTTTTTAATGATTTTTTTTTCTCGAGGCGTGAATTACGATTTTTTGGAAATTTTGAAAATGGGAAAAAGGAGAAAAATGACATGTTTTTGATATTCGGAATATATTTTTTGCTTAGAAAAAATATGTATTTAAAAAAATATGAAAAAATTTTCAACTCTTCGCAAGTTTTGATAAATTTCGCAAAATTAATGTATACAAGGCATGCAACCCGTTGAATAAAACACTTCAACGTTACAAACGGACAAAAAAGTTAAAATCTAGGATATCCGAGGAAAGTTTCTCATGGGAATTCACGAATCGCGATGAAATTGTAATCTGAATGACCGCAGTTGAGATGTCTGCGCGAGATATATAAGCTCCCTCTGAATTCAGAATTTTTCCATTAGATACAATCCCGTATAGACGAGTTCTTGCTTTTATCTCGAAAAAAGGTTATTTTTTCGTACTGTCTTAAATCGCAAAATAAATAAAAAATAACATTTATTTTCGTACTATTAACAATCAGAATAACAACGCCAACAACAATAGTAAAATAATTGATATTATTATATATTCTAAAATAAAAGAAAATAACAACAACAACAACAACAACAATAATAATAATAATAATAATAATAATACAAATCTATAACTTCCACAGTAACGACAATAATAATTAATAATTAATTCAATAACATTGAACCGATAAAACAAAATAATTCGAAAAATTAAATAAAATCAATAATAAAAGTAATTCCTTAAAATACTAAATAAAAATAATACCATAACAATTCTTCGATTTTATTTTCGTTGAATAATAAAAGTTTTTTAAAAGTAAAAACAACGCTATAAAATAATTAAAAAATCGATTAAAAATCCCCCAAAAAAAAGAGTAATAATTAATGAAACTACCTGCGATTTAGTTGCAAATAACTCGAGATAATTAAAATGGAAATTGAAGCTCCGGCGTGCAATGACAACCGAAAGAAAATAGGGCAGGCTAGTCAACCATCAAGAGCAATAGACGAGTGATAGATCACAGCTGTAACATCAGACAAACGCACACACGCATGGGCATAACGGAGCGCACGCGAATGCGAAAGATCTGGACGTTATTAGTTGCATGCTCGGCGTATAATAAGGCCCGGGTGAACACTCGCGTGTTTCTCGGCGTGCGGTCGACGAGGCCTCGTCAAAACTCGCGCAGCCTAACTCCGCGCCGATTTCTACCGCCCTCGTTATGAGCCACGCAAAAAAAAAAAAAAAAAAAAAAAACCTCCGCAATTAACCGTTTTTGTTTTCCTGCTTTTCATCGTTCATTGTTGAAAAATACGTAATTGACATTTACGCGAGCTCGAGGGCGTTCCCGGAGAAAAAAAAGAACATTAATATTGCATCACGTGAGATTGGGGATGCTAATGGGGTGCCTGTACGAGGAACGAGGAAACTACCCAAAGAGGACGTTGGAGTATTTTTAACTTTTGATGAACGTACACCGACTTACGGAGCAGCAAATTGGATACGTCATAGAGATTCGAATTTCCTCGTTAAATCTTCGTTTCAAAAATCCCTCTTTTGAAAATCTCTTCTTTTGAAAATCTTGGACGCTCGTAGTTATTTTTTACCCCCCGCCACGGTTAAATTACTGATTCTTTTCATCGCTGAAAACGATCGGAATAATATTTTGGTCCTTACTTTAGGACCGATGTAACGGAGACGCTAATTTTAAACTCGTAGTTATTTTTTATCCCCCCACGATTAAATTACTAGCTTTTTTTTAACCGCTGAAAATGATCGGAAGAATATTTTGGTCCATCACTCGTTTTGAATCGAAGTAATGGAGACCCCAGTTTTAAACTTCTTTTTATAACCCTGGAAGTTTTATTACCGGATGTTGGCGTCTCGGTATAGAAAACGACATTTTTTTCTTATCGGTTCGTGAACTTTTGGTCGTTTCGTAGTATATTAACTTGATGGAACGTTTTAATACGTTCAATTCTGAAATATATTCAGAAAATGTGGAAAATACACGTGACATTGACACGGAAAAGAAATTCTCGGGATTTTCAAATTTTCTCGAGGACTAAACGTTTTCATGATTCAATGAAAGTATCAACCTCATCGTCCATCATTTCCGCGGGGACTGATTCTCGATTTTTCGCTGGAAATTAAATCGCCGATGAGAAAATCGATTTTGCAATTTTTCGAAGTTATTTCGATGTTTCACGCGTTTTTAAAAAATTATTCTTCTTGGCTAATAGGGATGAGGTTTAATTGGACTCCGATGAACCCAAACAAACTCAAACAACCCAAACAAACTTGCACCAAAATTTCAGTTCGCCAAAGATTAAAAAAACTTAAAAAATAACGTAATTAACTAATAGTCTTTATTTTGTTTTCGTCGCGGAAGAGAAAAACGTACTTTGAATAACGCACGAAAAAAGTAAACCGGTTCAACGGATTTAGAGGTTATGCAAATGGCACGTGGGTGTATAGATCGAGTGTTTAAAAGACGCGAAACAAAGACCTTTCTTTGTCGGAATGGCTCACCCATTGAAGAATAGGAGAATTCGATTTGCGCCCCACACATCGAATTCACTGTCATTGACTGTCATTTAATAGACGCGAGATAAAAGAAAAAAAGAAATGTTTCATTGTCTCCCTGATAATACGTTTAGAGTACCTCGAAAAAAGCTTTTTTACTCGCTTCGAAAAAGCTTTTAGTAGCTTAAAAAGCTTTTTCGTAGCAAAAAAAAACTTTTTTTCAAATTCTGTAGATAATCGCTTTTATTCAGTAACTGGAGACATCGGCTTGAGGCACTTAATGAATGGATATGAACTGTATAATTCAGTATTTATATAAAATATGAAATGAATATTTCCAGTTAGTAATATGATTTCTATCGAAAAGAATCTCGCCTAATTCGAAAATATTGATTTTCGTTGGATTCCAAATTTGATAAAAAGAAATAAACGAAAAAATCGGTAATTCATAAAGAAATAAACAAAAAATGAAAAAAAGATCATTACCGAATCGATAAAAAATGTAAATTAATTAAATTTCAATTTCAATTTAAATTAAGAATGAAATTAAGGAAATGAGAAATATTTTTTATTGGCCAGTTGAAACAGATGTGCAGTCACTAACGAAATTTCATTTAATCACTTGCTGACATCGTAGAATTCGACGTCAATTATTTTTCAAAGTGACAAATAAACATTTCTAAGTGTTCATTTATTTATTCTCGATCCAGACTTCCCAGGTTGACAATTATAACTTTTATTAATCCAGTATCAAATTAATTCAAACTTTTTAAAGTTTTTTCCATAATGGAAATTTATCAAGTATTTAAGGATTCAAATAAATGCGATAAAACTTTCCTATCGCGTTAACAAAAAGTGGGAATTCGAAGGATAAGGTGTCAGCTGTGCAGAGTACGAAAGTTTTGTTCCGAGGGTGTCCTAGAATGTGTAAGGGGATTGAGAAAAACGAGGGAAAATCTGATCGCGATCGAACGAGAATGGAATTTTTTTCCCCCGTTATATCGCCATCAGATTTCTTTTGTTTTCGAGAGAAAGGGACGGTGGAAACGACGATTAAGAATTTCCTAATAAGTTCCGATGATTTTGTCTCAATTGGTGCGAGAATTATTATCTCGGCGTCTTCACCCTCCAAGCATCCCCGTTTCGAAGACGCGCGTCCTCACGTATCGTCGTTTTCTCCATTTTTTTTTCTTTTTTAAACGAGCGCCAGCTCGAAGAGCAAAGTCACGTTCGTCCTTGCTGGCCTCGGCGAATATTCCACCGGTCAGTATCACGACCCGAGACGAGATGAAACGAAATCGTACTATTCCTTTCTCACGATCCTGGTATGTAAAACCTTCGAATAAGGGCCAAAAGTCGAATTTCGTTTGGCAAGAGAGGGCGTGTGAAAAGGATAAAAGGAAAAAAGGGTTCAAAGGACGAAAAGATAAAAATGGAAAATAATATAAAATAATATACAAAATAATACAAAATAAAATAGGAAAGTTTTAAAGTAAAGAACAATTTTAATAATTAATCAAGAATTTAATTCGATAGAGAATAAAATGTAATAAAATAATACGACAAAATATAATTTAAAAACTGAAATGAAAATAAAATAGTTAATTTAAAAAAAACAATAGCGATCGATTGCCTTCGACGACTTGAAGGGGTTTTGGCTTTTTGAAAAATTTGATTTTTGGGAAACGAGAAAGATGAGCGATCATTATTTGAATATTTATTCGGAGGGACAGTAATAATTTTGTATACGAAATATCATTTTTTAAAATCATGAATAATTAAAGCGTTTGTAAAGAATCTCGCGGAGGACGTGACGAACTCAATGATACTTAGTATTGATCAAAATACTTAATCAAAAGTTCATCAAATTGATTAAACAAAAGTAGATTAATCAAAAGTAGACAATACATTTTTAAGATTGAAATTTATCGAATATAATATTAATTCGATGACAGTGATCAAAAACGTAATAATGGAGATGGCAAGTTTTAATAATATTAAATGGAGAGTGATCGATTGTCATTTGTTCTTCAGACTTGATCTCGTAGCCGTGGGAAATATTAAAAATATTTTACGGAAAAAAGTAAAATCATGAATTCAAATTTCCTGACGTAGTTTAAGAAATTCTTGATTATCGACTCATGAAAATAAATTTTGAAAGGAAAGGGAAAGATTTTTCATATTTTCATCCACCAGAAATTGTTCAATTCGAGCTTATATAATTTTATGACGACAGCAGTGTTTTACGATCGCTCGAAAGTACAGTCCTTCGGAGTGCGAAGTAGATACGTGAGATCCCCAGTAGAAAATTCCGTTCGAGTCAGACGGAACAGTTTCGCGAATCCTGTTCGATTTTTTGTTCACCCTTTCGTTTCTGTCACTCTTTAAATCAGAGATCAAATACTGCATTTGGAGAATCCCTTCAGTTCTTCGTCTCTTTTTTTCGGTTAGTTTTTTTTTGGGAATGGAAAAGTTTTATTGTCACAGATTTTTCTTTTTTTTTTCAACATAAGATAAAGTTCGAACTCTATTTTCGGGAATTCGTACAATTTAGTTCATATTCCGAATGATATAGTGAATCCGAACGTGTATCACGTGATACATGAGAGCGAGAAAAATAGCTGTTTTCGAACCGGGCTTTTTCGAAGATTAATCGTGATCAAAAAGAAACGCCAAATATTTTTTTTTAATAAAAATATTGGAATACGAAAATTTATGTAAATTGTAAATCAATTATAAATCGATCAAACAAATAAAAATAAATTAGAAAAATGAGAAATTCATATTATTATTCTGATGTATTAGAATATATTCAATATTTATTTGTCCAGCTGCTTTATTCAATTTAATAAATCATTTAAAAGTATCTTTTTATCATAAACATTTTGACATTTTTTTAATCGATTTTCGTCCATTTTGAGGAGCCTAGAAACAAAAGAACCTAGGATACTATGTATTTATGTACCCTTCTTATTCCAAGAGTTAAAAATTCGTTTGAACCATTTAGGCTTTGTTTCCCCATCTTGAAAATACCTCGAATAAAAAAAAAACCCAAAAGTCACCCAAAAGGGTATCGAAAACTTGTTGGGTTTTCAGAATCCCTCGAATCTTTGGGTTTACGAAAACCCCGAAGTTTCGTCCCAGGAAAAACTCAAGTTCGCATTGGAGAGCCTGACGAAAAAAGTTTGCGTGTGCACGTCGTTTTGAAAATATTAAAAATATAGAATTCATTTTTGAAAAAAAAACAAAATCATCGAAAAGTGTATCCCAAACGAAACATCGAAGATGGGTAAATCTTAGCTGAATCGAGGACGTAAAAGTAGGGCCCGTGAACTCGAGGAGAGAAAAGAGGGTTGGCGGAGGGGAGGGGGGAGGCATTGGTGGAAAACGTGATTACGAGAAAGATCGTGGCAATGCGATGAAAGTGCGCGGGTTTTTTCTTCCAGTCTCCTTACCGGGTTGCGAAGGAGGTGAAGTTGCTGGATGACGAGAGAGAGAGAGAGAGAGAGAGAGAGAGAGAGAGGGATAGAACGAGAAAGAGCGAGAGCAGTCTAGAATTAGAAAGAGAGAGATAGTGAGTGCGGTGGGAAATAAAAATATATATATCGCTGAGATCGAGGACGATTCGATGGGAGCGAAACGGATTATACGGATGTTGCCTCGGGAGGAATCGCCTCGAGGAATAATCTCGCGAGCAGCCACCGATGAAGCCGCGTTCAAAAGTGCTTCCAAATTGGCTTGATTCCAAAAGAAAAAAAAAATAATTCCAAAAAGTCCGCGAAAGAGGAGAGGAAGAGAGAGAGAGAGAGAGAGAGATAGATAGAATCATCGATGTCAACATTGAAGATGGCATTTGAGAGTGAAAGCAGTGACAGTGCGTCGATCGAAAGGACGAGTGACCAAACCGGAAGTGACGTCAGTGCTGATAACCCATGGCTAAAAGTGATCGGTTTTTGGCTGACCGTTGTGTTTTTCCTTTCGAGTAACGCTAACGCTTCCATCTTCGTCGGGGCTTCCAGCCTCGAGACTACTTCCGGTTACGCGATTGAAGAATTTCATCGAAGCGTTAAATTGGCGGTTTTAGCACCTGCCGATCCACATCACGAGCAGAGCCTACCAAGGATCCTGCCTGCCGTCATACTCGCCGTTAGGGCTGTTGTCTCCCCCAAAGGTCCTCTTCCAGGATGGATCATTGAGGTCAACCATCGGGACTCCCAATGCTCCAGCACTTTTGGCTCACTTGCTGCTTTTGATTTCTACATCAATCATACCGCAGGTCTATTCTATTCGATCTCCAATGCACGATTCCTATCTCGATTACTATCATTGTTCCTCCATTCGCTTCTCTCATTCTCTTTCCGTTCGTTTGGAATCGCGATCCTTTCAGCTTCGTATTATTCGAACCAGGCTCTTATCCAATCTTGATTAGACTGTTCCATATCCTAAATGGAAATAACAGATGATTGATGATTCGGTTGAATAAAATTTGATGCTGGAGGATTTTTGATGTTTATTAATAATGAAAAAGTAGGTTATGATGGAATCTCTGATTTTGATCAGCGATAAATAAATTGGTGATGGAAGAATCTATAATTTTGATCAGCTACGAAAAAGCAGATGACGACAGAATCTCTAATTTTTTTTATCAGGAATGAAAAATTAGCTTAGGAAAGAATCTCTAATGTCCATCAGCAACGAAAAAATACATGACATTGAAATATCCACTTTTGATCGAAATTTCAAAATGCAAAAAAAACATATATTTATCAGCCTCCCCTGTCGAGCTACCATTATTCGTGATTTAAGCAGTTTATGCTAAAAAAGGCCTAATTGAAATCGGGCCGGTGCATAGATTATGCATTATTTGTTTGGGTTTGTTTGGGTTTGGGGGTCGAATATCCGTTTGCATTAAAGAATTGCTTTTTTCAGCGGTCGAAGTTTTCGAAATGTTTGTTCGATCGACTTTGATCACGTATCGAGAGTTCGTGGGAAGAAGATATTTTGGCTTTTGATTTTTTATTTATAAAAAAAGTTGGTCCTTTGAATTCACTTTTCTATCCACCTTCGTCCTTTTGCATCGAAGACTGTGGATGAACTCTTCGAGTGGCGTCATCTCTGCTCCTTGCTGATGTTTGACGTTTGATAAATTGATGATGGACGTTCCTAGAAACGATCGGTTTTTCCCCTGAGAAGTGATTGCTAGGAGACTTTTCACAAGAGGTTTCAGAGCTCGTTCGAAGCCAAAAACGGAAAAAGTTTATCAGGAAGTTTATCAGGCGACCATCAAAGTTCCGGAAAAATTGGTTTCTTTTTTTGGTCATCCAATTTAAAGTTTCTCGTTGAATCGTTGATGACTTTCTAGCGTTATCGGTGCTTGGACGTTCGAAAGTTGACGACGTTTCGACATTCGGTAAATTGGCTTTATTGACGGAAGTAAATTTCTCGTAAATGAAAGTACTCGATGTTGATGGAGTTTGGACAGATTGGTTCGATATTTATTTTTACTACCGTACGAAAGAATTTTTGGCCCAGGAATGAGAATCAGTAAAATTCGTTTATTTTCAAAGTTGAATTTCTTTCGTGGCCATAAATTGAGGGTGATCTTCGGGGCTCCTATCTTACTGGATGAAACACTGCTCATTTTCTCTTCTCGTTCCTTCAAAGCCACGAGCTGGCAAAGTTCCTTCGCTCCTGCATCCAACTTGATCTCCAAGAAGATACGTTACGTTTTTTTTCTTTTTTCCTCTCTCGTCGGGAAGGAATAGACGAGCACCACACATACAGACACCAATTTATTCTCAATTGGCGGATCTTACGTCGCGCTTTACAGAAGTATACGCGACGCTGGATAAATTTGACAGAACGCAATTTATCTCTCGTTTCGCCTCGAAAAGTTTTCCCTTCGTGACACCGGGGATACCATCGTGCTTCGATAATTTTAGCAATTTTTAATTCCTCTCCCTGCAAAATAGGAAATTATTATTTATTTACTACTGGTTTTAATTTGAAAAAAAAAAAAAAAAAAAATAAAACGTTAGATAGAAGTTATCTTGGGATATCCCGAGCTGAAAAACGATAAATAGTCGATCTCCGGTTTCCAAGTGAATAAAAGTAAATTTTATCCGTCGAATATCATAAAAATGAGGGTCGAACTCAACGACGCTTTCATTAGGGAGACAGAGTCGTAGGCGAGAGCAGACAGGCGAGACGAGAAAACTGAGAAGCTTGGAAGACAAAGTGGCGACTGCGAAACTAGACGAGAGATCAATGGGGACACGTGTGTATAGATATAACGGCATGAGTATTTGTCCGGGTGATTCTGATACGGTACCGAGACTGTTAGCCGAAGCTGCCGGACCTTCGCCTAATTGGGTACCGTCACCGTGCTTTTTCAACGTCTCCATTGATTTTCCAAACCTACAATACCTGGAAACCGGTATTTCTGAAGACATTGAGTTTGAGGAGTATCCTCGAAGTGTTCGAACTTGATAGGGATGAAAATTACCAAGATTCCGTAACATGGAAGTGTTCTTTAGCCATTGGTGTACCCTAATCATCAGTTTGCGTGATCAGTGAAAATCTCTTTTTGCTGGCGATCAGGATTGGCATGATTATTTCACAAGCTTTTTGGGTTTACGATATTTCGAAAAGTTTAGCTTGGAAATTACAATTTTAGGGTATTTTCAATGAACTTTCATTTTCCATTGTTATTTTTAACGCGAAAGGGCCAAAGAAAATATTATTTTTGGGAAATCGATATTTTTTCCTGCTTTAATAACGCGACATTTTTTCATTTTTTTTTCTGGATGAAATTCTTATTTTTTGCTTGGGAAATTTATGTCTAGATAAAAATGAAGAAAAAAGATTAATTTTCCTCGGCAGATGGATTATTTATGAAGGCTATGTTTCTCTCTCTGTTATCTGTCGAAACGATAACCTCAATGCTGACTGGAATCGTGTGTACGTAACGAGAAAGCCGAGGGCGAATTCATTGAAGGGAGCGTTCCCATGAGTGGAATACCATGTTGAAGATATTTCCCCCTGTTATTGTTTTTTTTTTCTCCAAGAAAATGGGTACACATCATCGATCTTATTAGGCGTTGAAAGATCGAGCGGCGGAGGCTGAGTTCGTAAAAAGTGTTTGCGGTTATTTCACAAAGGAGGTGCTATCCAGTCAAGCTCTAGTCGATGATCCATCATTTTCATAATTATCCGAAGATCGTGGAGATTAATCTGATCGATCGAATTCTTCATCGAGATATCGCTAAGTCGAGAAAGTTCGGTTCGCGAAAATGCTCGGATCCGTTTCGCGGATCATGTTGGCAAATCACAAAAAAAGTAATAAGAGGGATCTCTAGATCTTCCTATTTTTCTCTTTTGGTATATTTTTGTCCGTTGGTTCTATTCGTGTCCATTGAGTTCGTATTTGTACGTTGGGTTTTTTCCATTTGGTCCATTTTCTCCATTGGTTCTATTCGGTCCATTTCCTCAATTGGGTCCATTTGGTCCATTTTTTCCATTGGGTCCACTTTCTCCATTGGATCTATTTTTCTCCAGTGGGCTCGATGGATTCATTTTTCTACGTTGGATCAACTGGATCCGTGTTTTCTCCATTGAATCCATTTTTCTCAATTGGGTCGATTCAGTCCATTTTCGGCCATTTTTCCGTTGCGGTCCCATCATTACGGTCCATTGCGTTTCGAAATATCCGGTCTTACTATTTCTTCCAGGATCAACGTTAGTATACTTCCTTCGCGGAAATCGCACTCGCGGTATGTAAAGTTAGGAGGGAAAAGATTGGTCCGCCCTCCTCCGGCTTGAAGGCAATTGCAACCCCGCTGTATTTTATATCCAACGAGCAACCGGGGCTCCTGCTCGTGCCATAATTTTTGTTCCCCCGAAGCCTCGGGCATGTGCGGAAAAGTGTCGGGCGATAAAATTACCTCGTCGACGGATTGCAACGATGGGAACGTATCGATCCGGAATCGTACGACTGCGTGCACTTCTACTCTCGCGGTTGGACTCAACGAAGGATTAGGAAAAAGGATATCCGTCTCCTGTGCTTCTTTCCATATCTTTATCGATTTCGACTTTTTGTTTTGTTGTTTCACTTTTTTAAGGACATTCTCTAAAATAGTCTTCACCTGTCGTTATCCAAAACGTTTTTCGCTTTTATCACGAGGGCCCAAGGAAACTGGAAAATGTTTTTCGCTTTTTTCTTTTTTCTATATAAAAATAAAAGGTCAACGTGGGTCATCTTTGACATCGAAGAAATAGAGTTCCATCGATGATGATTATGACAAATGATTGATTAATTACGTTGGAAAATAACCGCCTAGTTACTTTTCCGGAACTTGAAGATTTTTTGTATCCACTGATTTCCTAGCTACTTATTGAAACCGATCAAAAGTCAGTGCAGAAAAATTCTATATCTGCCTGACAGTTGATTACTATTAAAGTTAATAAAAATTCCCCAGATTCGTTAAATATTAATATCTAGTTATAAATTGAAATCTCCAAATAGTAAAAAACTGTTCATTCCATAATAGTAAAAATTCCCAAGCGCTTCGATTTCCTAGTAATCATTTAGTCCTAGTTACTTTCCTAGTCAGTTTTAGTGTTTCAGCTGCCCTAAAAGCCAAGATTATTCGGGTCGAGATGTAAATTCCATTAATCAACGATAACTCGTCGTCAGTCTTATAAAAAAAATCCTTTCGACGTGTTCTTCCAAATAGCACTTTTCTCACGAGGGATTAATTCTTCCCGATCAGCTCGAAAGTACGTTTACCCCCCACCGGTTGGATCAAGCGAATCTTGTCGTCGTCGGTATCCATAGTCGAGTATCTCGTCTCGAGTATATTCCCCGAGTCTCGTTTAAATTGCGGCGTTTGACACAAAGGGGGCCCGATCTGACGAATGCGAAGAGACGTCGCACTTGTTCAATTCGTTTGCTTTTCGTTGTTTCGTTCTCTTTTTTTTTTTTTGTTTTTCGTCGTTTCCTCGCACTCTCGACACGGACGAGAAGGGCGAGGGAGGAGGAGGGGAACAATCCGCGATAGATCGAAAGAAGGATGAAAAGAAAAGGGAGGCTGAGCTAAAAGACTATTTTTATTTGGCCTCAAGGGTTGACGTAATCAGCTTAAACGTTTTGCAGCTGCAAACAGAAGTCGAGGAACGAGGATTGTCGCGCTCTGGGGGGAGGGGAATCGAGAGGAAAAGGGCGGTCAGTCAACCAATGCCTCGGAGGATGAGTCTCGACGTGGCGACGATCTCTTTCGTCGCAGCAAACGTCGAGAGACTCTTAACTATACACTCCCGTGAGACGTACTCTCTCTCTCTCTCTCTCTCTCTTTTTCTCTATCTCTTTCTCCGCCTTCCCTCTTAAATACCTCTTTAATTCCGTTTAATTACGGCATTGTGGTTAACGCGCAAGAGGCGAGCGAGAGAGAGGGAGATACTGCGCAAAGCTGATGCTCTTCTACGGGTCAATTAGACCCTTCGACCCTCCACGAGACTCAACCATCGCCAACTTTTCTTCCCTCCCACTCTTCGTTTCTCTTCTCTTTTTTTTCTCCTTTTTCTCTCTTTTTGTTTCTTCTCCTGCCACGGTTGTCGCAACGGTTTAATTGTTTCGACGCTCGTAATTGACGAGCCGCGCATTCCTAATGAAACCCTCCCGCGAAACGAAAATAAATGGAAGATATATTTTAGCTCTCGTTTAACGCCCAACCTACGGCTAATGAGATTCCGTCCGATCCCGCGAAACGCCGAATTACCAGATCCCCAGTAATCCTCAATCGAGATACCGGTTCATCTGGAGAAAATAGAATTTACGAATGGAAGGAATAATCGATTATTATTGATAGCTTGTGAGATGAGGAATCCATATTTGCAAACTCGTATCCTCGATCATCGTACGTTTCAATACTCACTCCCTCCAATTTCTCGATTTCTTGGTTCAATTGATATCATTCAATGATCAAATGTATGTTTCATTGTGATTTGATGGTGTCGTTATTGATACCTGAAACGATCATTGAAAAAAGGTTATTTAGACTTTTGACTTTATAGTTCGAAGTTCTTACTAATCTTTTATTTTTCTCCATTTTTCGAATCAATGTCCGTTTATTTAAATGGAACAAAGTTAAGAAATCGTAATTTTAGGATTTGAGACATTGATTTTGAATGTTATCGAATTTTAATTTATATAGAATTTTTATTTTCATAATTTTTTTTAATTCGGGTAAGAAGGAGAAATGGAAAGTTGAATTAGTGAATAATTGAAATAGAAATAAGAATATTTTTTTTTATACAAAAAATGAAAAAGAATGAAAAGGAAAAATCGTAAAATTACAATAAAAGAATTTTTAAAAAATCGTAACATTCACGATGTCGAATATTTTCAGGTAAAACTTTCATCGACCTTCGAGAGGTAAAAAAATAGTATAATCATTCCTTATCAGCTGAAGTAACATTCAATTGTTTTCCAAAGATTTCGCGTCACGAAAACTTCTATCCATTTCCTTACCGATCCGCCCCCCTCCCCCTCCGCGAGATCGTTAAATAACGTAAATTCAATGCATCCTCGTCCATGGAATTTATTCGAATACCGATGAACGTGAAAAGTCGATACCGAATGAATTTCATTATCCTCGCGGTTCTCCGGGGGAGGGGGGGGGGGGAGTTTCTTTTCACTACGTCTCGATATACACGAGATGAGCAAAGTTCAGGAGGAGTTATGAGTCTCGACTGGATGGGCTCCAAGATTGCCGCCGCACCCCCCCCCCCTCCCCCCCCTCCACTCTCCTTCGTCCGCGAAGTTTCTTCGAGCGTGTGGCTCGTTCATTGTTGCTTGAGATCAAGGATCGAGAGTGAGAAAATGTCCCAGATTGGGAATCCGTTCTGTATTTGGAAATCGCTCGTTTCAATGTTACTCATGCGGAAATTGAATCGGAGCTCTGTTGGAGTGCACGTGGAAATTCCTTAACTTTATCAGGGCCCCAATAGGGTAGATTCAGACGGGCCCTCAGTGCACGATTACTCTTCGCTACTGAGGGCGATTAGAGGTGAAATAATGGGAGTCTTCAAGGTCGCTCAAAGGACGAACCATGGTGACCCCGTTTGTTATACCTGTCAATTAATAAATAAATATAATACATATACTATATATTATATATTAAATATAATATATTTATATAATATAATATATTATTATTATAAAATATATTATTTTTAGAATAATTTTATATTGTTATATATATATATGTAAATATAATTAATTATTTTGAAATTATAATACATTTGTAATAATTATAAATTATGAATATTATGATTAATGGTTTTACTATTAATTGAAGCATTTCCGTGTCTCGTTAAATTCTTCCCCGTTGCTTTAACGTTTCGACGTACTTAATCGTCGATGAGTTTTTAACGACTCACCCTTTTTTCCCGAAATGAGCACCAAGAAAGTTACGACTTGCAGCGCGATGTATAAAACGCGTTCTCGCGAGCTCGCTTTTACGATTTTTTATCCGGGGAAATACGCGATCGGCAGCGAGCAAGTTTTACAAGGACACTCGTCGTGCGATCGGAATGGTCTCGTAAAAAAATCGACTTTTTCCGCACAGTCGAACGGGAAGGGAAAATTCTTTCGAGGATTCAGCGGGAGGAGAACTTTGATAAAGTTCGTATTTCAAAGCTGCCGATTTTAGCTTCGATCTGAAGTGGTACGGAAAAACATTTTGTTTTGTTTTTTTTTTTTGCTGGAATTATAGTTGAAATCGTTGGAAACGAGGCCGGTTATAACGACTGTCGGTTACAGCGACCATTTTGTTTGCTCTTTGAATGTTGGTAAAACGGCTTGTCATTGTAAATAAAACGGATTAAATTCGAGGTTGGAAGGTCAAAAAAAAAAAAGGATTATTGAATATCTACTTTTTCTTCCTTGGACCAATAAAAAGAGCGGTTTCCATTTTCATTGTTCGGAAAAGGAATTATATCGAGGGTTGAGTAGAAACGAGCAAATCTCCATTTTGCATCTGTTTGCTTTGCCAGGAAGTGGGGAATCGAAAATAGTCTCGCGCTTCTTCGTTCTAGTGGAAAGTCCACTTTTCCCATCATCACACAACCCCCTTAAGCTCCTATGCGCTATTGGGCTCTAGCGATCTCGGAAAACGTCGAGGACTCGCGATCGATCGGATTTGACGATTCGACTGGGCATTTTGAAGTTTTTGAAAAAAACACGTAGTTTGCCGAACTTTTTGCTGATCGGAAAACACGGATGGACGATTTCGAACGATGAACGTGGAAGGATTACGACGACGAGAAAATCACTCGTTTTCTTTTTCATCCGCCATTTCCTTTTTTTTTTTTCGTTCGATAGTTTAATCCTAGAATATATATTTTTTGCCCCTCGATTCTCTGTTCGTGGATTCCATGATGCAGTCTGGACCTTCAACGAACGTAACTCCACTATCCCTTCGTAATGGTCGTTTGGGTCTGCCGGATTAGCTTTCCTTCTTCTCTTTTTGGAGATATTTCAGTTGCCACGTGTTTTCCAACGTTCCTCTTTCCATCTTCGTGATTACGCGCCGGACGACCTCCTGGCAATCTTCCCACGATTGAAATCGCCAAAGTTGTGATCATGAACAGCGACAGCCAACCCAAACGAATAATCATTATTTACGCTGTGGCTGAATTAGAATTCTGAAGTTTTCGAAGTTCCACGTTGGACTCAGGATTGAATAAACTTGAGGTCTTGATAGAAATTCTTTAGTCCGAGAAACCAAAAAGTACAACATTCAAGCCTGAACGCACAAAAGAGATGTTGAAGTGCCAACCGTGTTTTTAAAAGTTTCAAAACTTTTCGAGGATTGTAGAACTATGTCAAAAGCCACTTTGTACATCGGTTCTTCGCGAAATGCTGATAATTGAGATAAAAACGAGATCAGGAACGTCCAGAACAAACCCAAACCAGTTTTCATCAGAAGCTTGTACATGGCCAATCCAGTTGTCGATTTCCAGTTTAAAAAAAACATCACCATCGTATCATTGAATGTTCACTTCAATGATCATCATTAGCCAATCGTATTTCCTTTTGAAGGCGTCATTGAAATCATTCTCGTTGGAAAAATTTTCGAGCACTTCTATAGTTGGCTTCGTCCGTTTGGAAGCTTTCCATTTCACTCGAGGAATTTACCCTAGTCTGGTATTTGAGGTTAAAGGCTGGGATTCCAATCTCGCGTTCAATCCCTAGAATTTCGTGGCCGATATAACTATCACGCATCGAGATCCAGTATCAAAAGAGACGTGGCGATCAGTCCGAAGCTGTGGTGGAGTTTGCAGATCCAGTTCTGCATCTGTACGTACTCGAGTAACGGTTGCACGTGAAAGTCCGAAGTGCACGTGCGTATCTCAGCAGTCATCACGTGTCCTCGATCTCATCGCTGCGTGACGTGATCCGCGTTCGAGACAAACTTTCGTCCCTGAACTACGAAACTCTGGCCATAACTGAACGACCCACCAATCGGGTCTACCGCTTTAAAAGATATTCTCGAAACGTGACGGAAAAACCATTGTTTCTCCGTAAAAGGAAGGCACGTTTCACGAATTAGGTTATCTAGGGAAAAACCGGATTTTGCGGTTAGCGAAACGATTTTTTTTCCCCTCACTGTAGCTGTGGAGAATATCAACTTGGAAGTTTTCCGGTTCGTAAAATCGTTGCGGACGTAAAAGCTACCTTACTATTTTCCAGTTCTTTTTTATTGATTTCTTTACGAGGAAGAAGACTATGTTTTGATATCTCGATGTTTTTAGACTTTCGTCGATAACGATCCATTCAGAATCGACGAAAACAGAAAAATCTGCAAGTCACGTTTGAAAGAGCACTTTGGGTGATAAAAGATTTGTCTTGAAACGACGAATTAGAAAAGAACGATTATGGTCATTGGGTCGTAAGATTAACTTGAGTTATTGGGTATTTTTTGGTACTTTCCGCATTAGAAGTTACGAGTCAATTCGTGATGGGAAATTCCTCGTTATATCGAGACTCGCTAGCTCTTGAGAATCCATCTCTCATGACGCAGCACTTGTTGCTGCGCCCCTTTCGCCGACGAGAACAACGCTCGTGAAACATTCGAAGGGTCATCTTCGCTTCAAAGCTCGTTTTTCGTGGGTCATTGAAGCTTTCAAGATTTCAATTCAAACGCCAATTTGAATTTGAATTCTTATCACTAGCCGTCACAACTCATTTAACCAAAAACCTATTAGGCCTGAGTTTGAAGAATCTCAAGTGTCTAATTATAAATGTCCTTCTTCCCTTTTTCTTTTTCCGTTTTGATGTTTTATCGATTGACGGTTGGTAGGTTAGAGTTTAAGGACGAGAACGAGTGAATTTTCCATTTTCTCGTCCAGTCTCATCTTTCATTGATATTCGTTTCCCACCCCCCATTGAATCTCGTTGTATGCTCCGGTAACAGACGCCTTTTTGGGGCCCGTTTGCGATTACGTGATCGCCCCGGTAGCGAGATACGCGGGTGTATGGAGAATTCCTGTACTGACGGCGGGTGCCCAGGCAGACGCGTTTCGTCACAAAGTGGAGCACTATCCAACACTAACGAGAATGATGGGCTCCCATCGTCTGGTAGGCGAGGCACTGAGGCACATACTACGTGGATTCGGCTGGACAATCGCCGGTCTTCTTTATCACAATCACGCGATCGAGAGTGGCCGTGGTAATTCCGAGTGTCACTTCACCCTCAGCGCTGTATTTACGGCCCTCAACCAGACACCGGTACATCGGAGCTTCGACCAGGAAACTACCAATCTTCCAGACTATCGAAAGCTGCTTACCTTCGTTTCCCAGTCTGCCAGGAGTAAGTCTCTATTCCTCTCACTCTCCCTCTTTTATCTTTCTCTTTCTATTCTCATTCGTCTTTTTCTTCTTCGAGTCTCTTTCTCCATTCTCTTCGTCATTTCGTGCCAATGCAACGAACATTGTTTGGACATTATATGTACATTGCTGGTAATGCCAGAAAATTAATACAGAGCCATCTATATTCTACCAGTTTCATTTATTTCTATTCTTCATCGTTTTTCGTCCCCACTCACTCCAGTTTTTCCTTTAAGATTTATCGGGTGGATTTATTGTTAATGCTTATTTTTTCTTTTACGATTTCATTTATGAATTCATTGATGAAGATAGGTCAGTCACGGTTTTAAAGAAACTTAGTAAATCCTCTAAAAATTTGTCCACTTTTAACGAGTCAGTATTGAAGTATTAAAAAATTAATATTTTTATTGTTAAACGGGTTTCATTATTTATATATGCTCTTGTATAGGAACAATCTTAACATTGCGATGCGAAATATTGTCCATTTTGTCAATTATAATAAATATCTGCAGTTTTTCAATGTCAAACGTGCATTTGATGACGTATTGGGTTTATATTCCAATTGAAGCTTTTTGCTTAGAACTTTCCAATTATACTTCTCTAACTTATTTAACCCAACTTCCGGTGACCTCTACTTTCGCCGAATTTTCCAAAGGGATAGGGAAAATCGAAAAACCGTGCTAGAATTGATGGTCCAAAATTGTCCTGATTTTCTAGTGCACAAAAGTTGATCAAAGGATTTTTACCAATCGGAAGTATAAGCTTTCGTCTGATTGAGCGGTCACCGCTCCGAGTATAGGCCTTGGTTGAAATTGCTGTTCCTTGAGAATCACCGTATCAATTACTGTTCCATCGGACTAAGTTGATTAAAACTGGACGTGTTTCCGGTTTCCTTCATTTTGTCGTAGTTTCCTCAGGCAATCGTAGGTTTTGGTAAAGTCAGTTTCATCGAACGGAGATTCCGTTTTATCGGGTGGTATCTCGTTCAAATGGAATATCATCAAATTTGATATCAACTGGATTTTTTACTTCGGTTTCCTCGTCGATCGAAAGTTCTTCTATCCATTGTTAATGCTCCATTGCGAAGCAGAAAACGTTTCATTTTTGGCTTTGGAATTCGCGGTTAACGAGTTCGCGCGTAACATCCAATAAAACAGCAATGAGATTCAATAACCCGTGGAACTCGGAGAGTCAACGCTCGCAGTTGAGTCAATCAGGGCAGCCTTTTCGCTTCGCCTTTTGCTGGTTTGAACGAACGAGGTGAACGAATTCCCGGAGGGAACTTTCAGCCCTCAGAGTTCGCGCAGGTAGCACGGATTTACCTTTTATTTTCCAGATTGCTTTCAGTTTGAGGAACGCCAATTGCTTTTTTTTTTTTTTTTAGTGGGGAGGATTTCCGGCGGAAGTCAGCTTCGAAGTTTCGAAAGTGGGAGCGGAGTTCGCGATGGCTGTTTGTTCGATCGATCGATGCACAAAAATAATCAGGAAAAGATCTAGTAGCTTAGAATAGCTATTGGAATGGCTAGGGAATAGTCTAGTTACTTGCCATAAATTATGAAATAACTAGGAAAATATTTAGTTACTTGCGGTAACTTACGGAACAATTAGGAAAACATCTAGTAACTTTTAGTAATAAACATATTTTTTTTGTAACTCGATAAAATTGTATCTTTTTTAAAATATGTTTTTTTCGGTAAAAAATTACGTTTTTTACTCTTTTGTATAAACGAAGATGTTTTTCTTGTTTAAATAAAAAAATGTGTTTATCTTATTTTGAAAATATATATAAAAAACATGATTTTTTTGTAAAAATGAAATCGTTGCAACTCAATAAAAACAGAGTTTTTCTTGGAACCGAAAAAAGTTCTTTTTTTTTTCTTTTCAACCTAAAAACAATGTTTTTGTAAAAAAATGTGTGAAAAAGAATCTTTTTTTTTCGTTTTTACATGGAAGATCAATTTTTACTGTAAAATAAATATATTTCTGATTTCAAATAACAAAAAGCTTTATGTTTTACAAAAAAAAAAGAAAACGTTTTTCTTTTTTAAATAAAGGAAACGGGTTTCGTTTTTTTTTACAAAATAAAGAAACATTGTAACTAAATTCTGGAAAGCCTCGAAGTTGGTGTTCCGGCGGACGTAACCGCTTTAAAAATGAGTTTCATCCGACGTAGCGGACGTTTCCCTCCGAAGGAACTTCTTTATCAGGCTGATTCCGCGAAGTCAAGGCTCTTTCGTATCCAGGGAGCAAAGCGCATTTCCGTGCAAATGTACACACGCCCGTACGAATGCCTGATCAGGTTGCTCAGCTTTTGAAAAGTTTGCTGGGACGACTGTGTACCCGAGCAATTTCCTCTCGCGTGACCATCGAGAGAGCGGATACGTGTAGGTACCACTCTTGGAATCGGGCACTCTGGTAATTGCATGACTTTCCTTCGTCCATGCAGTCGCATACGTTCTCCAGTTCGGGGCTAAAAATAATTGGCTCGAAAAAAAAACATCGAAAAAAATGAAAAAAAGTAAAAAGGAAAAAGAGAAAAAACATCGAAACGAAATTTTCCGAAATTTGTTTCATCGGTTTTTCGATGTGAATTCGATGAAGCTGATCACTTTTTTCCGTCGATTTTTCAAAAGTGAAAAAACGAGAAAAAAATATTGAAAAAACGAGAGAGAAAAAAATGGCAAAAAAATTGCCGAGGAATATTTTGACTGTTTGATCGCGAGGGCAGGATCGCACGAACCTCTCATCTCGTTTTATTTTGTCTGCCGTAGATCGCGAGCTTGTAACCGAGATCCTCGGGCGAGTCTGGGGTAAGTCCCTTCCGGAGGCTCCGCTTTCACATCTGTGCGCACTATTATTTCCCCCTTAAATTCGCCCCGTTTACCCTCCCGCTCGTTGCCCCGGTATACGTCGTTTTTTTTTATCATCCAAACGAGTACGGGACTTTCCGCGTTAAATCGACCCCACATTTTCTCCAAACGGTCGATCAACGTTGCCGATTTTTTCTCGATTTATTTTAGCACTCCCGAAGCGACGAGAATTTTTTCAGATTTTTTCGTTGGCTAGTTTGACCCTGAAAAATTTGGAAAAATTTGCTAATATTTGGAAAAATTCAGATTTTAGAATGAAATCTTTTTTTTATTTTTGGGTTTCACATTTTTTAGGGGGTGGGGCCGGGGCCGATTCGAACTAAAAATTGGCTAAAATAATTTGTTCGATTTTTTTTTACGTGGCAAAACATTGATTCGGCAAGTCCGAAGAAAATTTTGATGTATTTTTGATTCTGTGTGGAGAGTGACGATTTTTATCGAGTTGGAGAAAGAAACGGTCTCGATTTTTTTTTCGAAATGGAAATTCCTATAGACGTTGCATGAAGGGAACTCAAAAAGCGTGATATTTATTTCCTCACGTTGCAACACTCTTCTCTTAAATTTCTCGTCGCAGACTTACCAGAGAGATAAGACAGAGAGAGAGAGAGAGAGAGAGAGAGAGAGAATTTCCACACCCATTTGCAAATTTTTTAATTTGTTAAAAAATTGTTCATTTCTTAAGAAATTAGATAGCAGCATTTCTTAAGAAATTAGATAGCAACAATCTTCAGCAGCATTTTATTGTTTTTTTTTTATGAGTAGGATAGATTTGGTACATTTCCTGGTGGGTGAACGTTTGGCTTTTTTGAGGACCGCGCATGCTCATTTATTTTTTCGTTCCTTGGTTTATTATGTTTCTTTTTTTTAAAAAATGAAATTTTAATTTTAATTTAGCCAAAATAAAAATAAAATTAATAAAAAGATAAAATATAGAAAATTCAAATTTAAATTTAATTAAAAAATGTAACAAAAATAAATTCCGACGATTTTGTCACTTTTCGTTTTTTTCCCGTTTGATTCCCGACCCGCAATTTTTGACATTTCCACTCAAAGGTCCGATAAAACGTTTTTTTACCGAAAAAAAAAGTTGAATGACAGACGAAACGGAGTGATGAGGGAGAATAGAATTTTTGTGACTCGAAATAGGACCAAGACTGGACGCTTTTATGTCAGTATTGAAGCGAAATTTGCATTCGCATCAAAACTCGTAAAAGACGAGAAATACTTTTACGATTCGTGGTGCATAAATGTTTACACCTCCGGAGCGAGTTCCACGAGCTGTAATGACGAGTGCAAAGCTCGCAGACGTTCCGAGATTCTTTTCGAATTGAACAACAAAATTGGCGACCAAATTCTCTCGCTGTTTTTGAGAATTTTTATTTTTTTTACTTTCTCCCTCTCGCTCTTTCTGTCAATCCTCTTCTCATTTTTTCTCTCTCTATTCTCCTTTCATTTTCTCTCTCTCTCTCTCTTTCTCTTCATCACACTGCGGCATTTAGGAATTCATTTGGCCTCCCTACCAAACATTTCTGGAATTCGCTTCCATTAGAGATGAAATTATGAATTAATCCTTCCCTTATTAAGTGGAACCTTCGTGCCCATCTCTTCAAATTGCACGTCAATTGGGTGCTTTATTTTCAATTACATTTCATTATCTTTGATATCCGTATTATCATTACTGCTATTATCACAACGATTATCATATTTTATTATTATCATTATATTCTTTACATTATTATTATTTTTCGTATTTGTTGTTATAATGATTTAATGTTTATTCATTGTTTTTGTGATTATTAATATCTTTACACAGCTTCGTATTACAAATCGCTAATAAATATATACATATATATTTCTCTCTCTTGCTACTCTTGATATTGCGGAATGAGATTTATCGATAAACGACATAAATATTCAGACGGTCAAATGAGGCTCCATTGAAATCACGGATTATTCATTGAAATGACAAGATGCATTATTTGATTGTGGGAGTGGGGAGAATCGTATTGATTATGTATTTATAGCTCAGGAACCGTAGCTGACAATTCCCTCGGTATTTTCTTTGACTAGTAATCAGGTTAACAAACGGACTCGTCACTCTCGCTTCTCATGGTTAGTGTTAATGATAATTATCAGTGTGGCTTTCCAAAAAAGAAATCCAAAAATTTTGGCGATTAAAAAAAAAATTGTTTTTTTTTTGTATTCATAAAGTTATATCTTAGACTGACAATTAATTACTGGCTTTACAGAAATTAATTCCAAGAATAATTATTCTTCAAACTTACAACAATTTCGGCGATTTTTTAAAATTTGGTTTTCACCCATTAATGTCTTAATATAATAATTATCACCAACGTTCCAAAAAATAATTCCAAGAATTATTGTACTCCAAATTTACAAGAATTTTTGTGATTTTTTTTCTGGTTTTTTAAATTTTTTGTATTTTATCCAGTAATACTTCGATCCGAAGACTAGTCTTTGATGATAATATCACGCGGAGGAAAACACGTCGATAATCGAAGGACTGAAAAAATAACGTCACACATCTCGCGTTGTTTGCCATGATGACAGTCCCCGGGTTTCATCAGGCAAAAAGTAATAACGCAGGATTTACGCGCGTAAGCGGAATCGTTGAAAGACAGCGAACGCTGATACTTCGTGCAATATGGCAGCAAGGGTGGGGGGGGGGGGGTTGGATGTACTCCCCTATCTCGTCGTAAAGAGGACTGAAAACTGATCGACGTATCCTCATTTTTCCTTTTCTTCCGCTGGTCTTTGTTCGGAGTTACGCGTCAAGGGAGTTAGACGAGGCCCTTCGAAATTGAGAAGCCTAGGAAAGGGACGTTTCGGGACGAATCAAAGGAAACGAATACGCCTCGAGGAAAGTAGAAAAGCCTCGCGGATGGATAGTCCCAGGTTGAGTGATGGACTGGACTATAAGGGTTGTGTGGGGTGGGGGAGGGAAAAAAAGGGAAAGGAAACGAGGAAAAGCAATGCCAGGTGTAATTAGGGACAGATGATGAAAGAAAAAGGAAAAGCGTGGCGATACGGTATTTATTATGGCCTAGAGTGCTATTAGGCAAAAGAGACTTTTGAATAGAAAAAGACGGCGATGATGAGAATAATAATAAAAGATAAGAAAAAACAAAGAAAGAGAGATGATAATGATGGTGATAGATTTTATTATACCCTAGTTACAACTTTTGGACGAACGAAAAATATACAATATTAAAAAAAAAAATTTTCGTTAAATATAATAAATGCAAATAACAAAAATAGAGAGAGAGAGAGAATGACACAAAGATATCTGGTACTTTTCTTTTACGATCATCATATCCCTATCTCTTCATATTCAGCCACCCCACTAGCTCTCCACCTACGTATTCTTCAATCCCTTCTAACACTGCTCGTAAATGTGTGACGCTAGCGATCATCGCCTGACACGTTTGAGGGCTCGTCGAAATGTGTTTCTTTATTTTTTTCCATTTTTTTTCCCGAAGCTTTCCCACTGGAGAATCTCCGGCTCGAGAACGTAAGTTTGAGATAAATGGGGATGAACAATGTTCCCTCGCAACCTCTGGGAATCCTCGTGAAAAAAAAAAAAAAACACCGAACGATCCCCTAAAGGGTTGTCGTGTCGGAGCAAACTTTTCACTACAAACGTGTAAATTCGCACGCCATTGAGATAAGAACGTTTGGAGGGTGGTTCGTGGTTTTTCACCCCCTTGGGAAAGCAAGTCTTGCATATATCGAATACGAAGACTCCTGGAGTAAAAAATGTTCACCCAGGTAGTTTTCTTCTTTTGACCCAATTCGAACGTCTAGAATAATTCTCTCATTACATTTTTAGAGTATTTCGGACCTTCGAGAAAGAAAAATTGTAAAATAATTTGAATTTGTTTAGTAATTCGTTCAACAAATAAATTAATTAGTTGAAATAATAATAAAAATTCATTTATTTATATATTCAATCAAGAAATTGAACTAATAAAATTATTTCGTTCGTAAAATATATAAATCATTGGAAGTTTCGGAAAAAAAATTACAATTTTTTAGTTTTTCGTAAATTTGGTCATTTTTGACACTCGGTAGATAGAAATGTTTCAAAGCCGTCGGATCAATTGTTCATAAATCTTCGGCTCGATTGTATCAACGATAAAGTACGATTTAGCTTGAAATTTATGAGGGTCGAAGCGTCTGTTCGTTGAGGTTCAGTTTCGCACCAGTTTCGATCCCTCCTGTTCCCAGCTCGACGATTAGTTCTATACAAAAGATTTCATTTCCCCTGGCTATCGTTACTCAGGTTCTGTCAACTTTGATCATCCTTCGACTTCTCCCCGGTGGCTTGCGACTGTTTTCCAAATTTTGGAGTTTCCATACTCCCGGCGGAGATTTTCTGGATTTATTAATCCAGGATTTTACTTTGAGAGCTGAAGAAAAATAATGTTTTTAGGAATTTTGTTATGAAATTGTTAATAAAGATATTGCGGTAGCGTTGTTTTTTTGGTTAACACGTACACTCTTCAAAAACATTAACAACATTTTTGATTGTTTATATAACAAAAATTGTATCCAAATTTTGCAAGAAAAAATGTTTGCTGTTTCATGCTGATTGTTGTTTTTTTTTTACTCGCTCTGTTTCAGTTGTCGTGATGTGCGCGAACGCAACGACGATCAGAGAAATATTATTGGCCGCGGAGGAACTCGGTATGGTCGATTCCGGGGAGTATGTTTTTTTTTCCATCGAACTCTCGTCCAGGTGAGTCTCCTCGACTTTCATACTTCATTTTATTAATTTCTCCTCCCTCGAAACCATTTTTTTAATCGTTTCCTGAAAATCGATCTTGAATTAACAGAGTTTCATCGTAAATCGAATCGAGTTTATATTTCGCGAGAAAATTAATTCCGGTAATTGGAAGGAGTGGGTGATTGGCTGGATAATATTAATCTCGTGGTCTTTCAATTATCACATATTTTTGTATCTTATCATTTTATTACTTATTGCGATAATAATTTTGTTGGTAATTGTATTTGTACTTTATAGAAAAACGTATGATTTATATATATATATATTTCTGTTTTATTTTTCTTTCAATTTTCTCTAATTGGATTTTCGAGGTTTTGGAGATGCGATTTTTTAACTATCGAATATTTTTGTATTTCATAATTCCGTTGATTTTTTTTTTTCAATTTTTTAGGGGAAAATAAAATATTGAAGAACTTTCAATTTTTTTAATTTTCTAGTTGGAACTGAAACGTTCAAAAATTGGTAGAATACCCCATAGTTATTCAATATTTCATTTGCAACAAGTGGAAAGCCAAAAGGACGAAGCAAAAAGAACGAATTGTTTTATTTTAAAAGCCCAATAAAGTTCACCTCATATCCAATAATGCCCGAAGCGTGTCAACATCCTAATTCATTTCCATATTAAATAACGCAAATTTCTCGATGAATATCCGATCGTTGGAAAGTCGAATGACGAATCGGATCGAAGATAACGAACGCAAAAAAAAAGGAGGGAAAAGTACGAAGGGAACATCTGGGTATGATCGGTATGAAATTTGTTCGGTGTTCTCCTTGAAACACACACACACATTGGGGCGGGGATATCGGATGTTCCGGGTGTAAACCAAACGATATACGATATCTTTGCTGTTAACGAGGGTTTATCGATTTTTTTCTCGAGTAGGACGTTCCATAAGCTTGACAACACGAGTACCCGAGTTCTCGAGTCCACTCTCCGTAAAGCCTTTCATCGATCCATTTTCATTTATCACCGATCGTCTCGTGTACACGAATTATCCGTCTTTCCGTAATTAACAGGGGCCATTATCATTTCAGCTTGTATTTATTCCCCATCGATTTTCCTCCGCGCTCCACTGTACAAAAATTACAATTAAAAAATAATTCGTAATTTCCACCTGAGTTCTACAATTTTATTTATTCTTTGAAAAAATAAAACAAATAATTTTGTAATTTTTAATTTTTTTACGAGCGTATATATCATTGTTTACTGTTTTCAATTGAATCGTCATTAAAAAGTACTCTCTTGAGCATTAATTAAACTATCGATCGGACTTTGAGGGAATGACGAACACGTTCCTAGTCACATCGAAATTTCAAAATCTAATTTCTCCCACAGTATTGAACCGCTTTGCATGACATTTATTGTGTATATGCAGGACGCTTGCTCCAAGAGGAGCGCTTCCGTAATCTGCAGCAGGGAAAAATGTCCAAAAAGTATTCTGGAATGGGTTTTTCTCATTTTTCCAGTATAATTTTCCACTTTCGGCAAAAACTCGGGCAGACTCGTAATCAGCGGAAAATTTCCGATCAAATATATCATTTTAAAAGGTTAAAAACGGAAAAAAAAATTTTTCGACCTCCCCCGGCCACTTTCCCAGAATCTTGAAAATCACGATATTTCAAAAGGTCCTAGAGTGAGCTCCTTATATGTAATAGAGATACATTTGGAGGGTTTGGAAAAGGTTTTTGCCTAACTTAAATAATGGCGTTGGATTCGTATCGATATCTCGTTTAGTTTTCCCGGAATTTTCACTTGAAAAATCGCTAAAAAAAACGCAAAGGGGTATGTATGGAAAAATTTGCAAAAATCGGTGGTCCGACTTTGAAATTCTGCCAAAAATCGAAAAATTATCGGATTTTAATGATAAAAAAAGCATTTTAAAGAGAAAATCATAACGAAGAGATTGAGCACAAAGTGGAGTACCGAATCCCAAAGGAAAAAAAGTTATCGATGATTTAGTGAAAAAAAGTATTTTGCCCAAATATGGAAAAAAATTTTTGATTTTTAATATTTTTTTTATAGGTTTTTTACGATGTAATTTGATCCCCTGAACACGAATCTACCATTCATTTCCCCAAAAACCGAAAATTTCTATGAAAAAATCGTAAAAAACACCTTAAAACACGTTTTTCTTTGCTTCGTTCCATGCGTTCGACAAAAATTTTAT
>JAPYZI010001303.1:0-33823 GCA_030523105.1 Ophioninae sp. A BG-2022a
ATTAGAATCCGATGATTTTTCGATTTTTGGCAGAATTTCAAAGTTGGACCATCGATTTTTGCAAATTTTTCCATACATACCCCTTTGCCTCTTTTTTTGTGATTCTTCAAGCCGACTTTGCGGGAAAACTATATGAGATATCGATATGAATCCAACGCCATTATTTAAGTTAGGCAAAAACCTTTTCCAAACACACCTATTGAATCTTCATAGCATATGAGAAGCTTACCCTATGACCTTTTGAAAGAGCGCGATTTTTGAGATTCCGGAAAAGATGGCCAGGGAAGTCGAAAAATATTTTTTTCCATTTTTAAACTCTTAGAAGGATCTATTTGATCGGAAATTTTCTGCTGATTGCGAATATGCTCGAGTTTTTGCCCAAAGTACAAAATTAAAGTGGGAAAATGGGAAAACCGGCTCTAGAATATTTTTTTGACATTTTTCCCTGCTGCAGCTTACCGTAGCTATCGTAGCGAAAGAGGTTACGAATTCGCGCAGTGAACAAGCAACAAGTGACAAATAAAAAAATATATTGATACCTCGGAAGGATGCAAACGCAGTCGGTAAGAACGGAGAATGCGAGCCGGTGCGCTACCAGTGAGAAAATCGTTGCACTGAATTTTCTTGCCGGTCGATAACATTTCGAGCTCTGGTGGTACATTTTTATCACATTTATGTGAACAGTATCGAAAACCAATTTCTCCGCAATATCTTCATCAAAATAGATGAAACGAAGCTCAAAATGTGTACTTTTCACCGTTTCAGAGGCTTATGCTCGGGAAATTTGTGAAAGTGCAATACGATAGATCGTAGCTCGCAATTTCTCCCATGGTAACCACAATCTGCACAATTTTCTTCAAAATTTTGGTAAATGCCGAGCATGTTCTTCTTAGAGCAAGCGTCCTGCATGCACGCAATAAATTTCGTTCCAGTCGGATAAATAGTATGGGATATATTGGATTAAAAAATTTCGAGGTGTCTAGGAACGTGTTCGTCATTCCCCTTAAAAAGAAAATTCAAACAAAAATTCTTTGGAATAATAAAATACATAATAGCCGTTGTGAAGTAGAATACAATTTCGAAAAGGGAAATTGGATTTTACGAAAATCTTTTGATTTTTGAGGAATACTTGGCAGACTTGCGAGTAACTACAAAATTGTTTTTAAAAAATTGGTCGTAAATAACAAATTGACGATAGTGTTCGTGTTTGGCGTCATTTATTGTATATCGTCACATATACGATCATATCACTCGCACACAAATGAAATAACATGATAAGTCGTCGTTAAACAATGGTTGAAAATACACAAAAGTTTTATAAAACAGAAACCGAAGTAATAAAGCTATGATGCTAATAACTAGCGCATCTTACACGTACAATACAGATGAAACATTTCGGCTTGCCTGATCCGTCAAAGAGCGCAGTTTCGGTGATATGCCATACATAGCTTAGCAACATCGAATTGTAACGTTTTATGGTGACAGCGCGAATTATCCCTAAATTGTTCCACATATACTTAGCACATTCACCACCCTCGGTTAATCTTTAAAGTACAAATCGCATATCTCTTCAATATCCTTGAAGTAGTGGAGCGTGTTAGTCATGGTCGATATCGAAATGATACTTGTTATATGATATTAAATAATCCGTACGGTATTTCTGCTATTAACTCTTATTACATATAGCACGAACGGTCGATTTGATCTGTTATCGTTTGTATATTCTGCTCTAAAAACTCCAAACAAACCGCCAACGTTTGCTCGTAGTTTTATCGTACAAATTTATGGTCTTTCACAACTGAGGTAAGGTAAGAGAATCATTTATGCCGCACGTTTCGCAATACGTCATTTGTATAATTAAGAAAAGGTATGAAATTGTAGTTTAAATATGATTTTTTTTCTGCAATGCTATAGCTCTTTTTCTTCTTGTCTCATTAAATATTATAAACATTTGAACCATCCTATGTACTTACATTTAATCGTTAAATATTAGATAATCGCTCATCGAACTTCGTACCTCATTCTCAGTCTGCAATATATGTTAAGTAGGTCTGCGATCGCTTTCAATTAAAACAAAAAAACGTCGCGAGATCGTTTACTTGTACGGTATAAGCGATGAAGTCTAAAAAGTTTTGATGCGCTTCGCAATGCTTAGAATAAACGAAAGATTAGTATTCAATGATACGAAAAGACGCTCTCAAAAAATATTTTGTTAATATTTCATGACGAAACAATTAATACGTGTCTAATTGTACGCGTTCAAAAGGCAGAGTACGGTTTCGTAGTTTTCATCTTTCACCATTCGTATTCGGTGATACCGTAACAATACCGATATTGTGTAAAAATGTAAAATGGATACGTAGAACTCTTATCTTGTGTACTCCAAAAATCAATTCAATTCAATAGTTGTTCAGCTTCAGGGCGATACGTGAACGTACCTTGAAAAATGAAAGTCCTGTGTTAAAAAGCTTCCTACTAAAACTATAAATCAATCTTAATTCTGGGTTTCACTTCTCTTTGAAGAAATTGCAATAAAATTCTTTTTTCAAAAACAAATTCTTCATTTTCTAAAATGTTTCTTTTTTAAAAGTTTTTTCAAAGCAGATTATAATATAATGAGATTCCACTATACAATTTACACTTCCCACACCCGAGCGTGTCTTTCAAAACAATTGTTAAACGTAAAATTAGAATTACAAAAGTCAATAAAGACGACCCAACTCGAACGTCTATCTCGGGTCCGAGAAATGAATCTTGGCTCTTGCTTTTCGTCACATAGACTCAACAATATTGACTATGCAAGATAAAATTATTCATAGATGAAAAATCTTTTCAGCAACTTGTAAATCCTTTCTCTTACGAAGTGCCCAAGAAAAATGTAATACCACAAAGATAGCGATCGATAAATCAATAAAGCTCGAATACAAATTAAAATGGAGATATGTTCGGCCCGTTGTGTAATGAAATTTACACTGAACGTTCTACGATGAAAAAAAAAATAGTATACGAACTTTTCGATTGAATGAAAAAGCTAAGCAGCGTTCAACTTTTGTACGAAGGTATTTTGTGAGTATGACAAGTACTATATCTTACGAGTATTACGTAAGAGATACGTAATACTCGTAAAATACGAGTATTACGAGTATTATATCTTACAAGTTATCCTCGATCGACGAAGCTGTGCTATCCTGTTTTTTTCTCTTTTTCAGTTGTCCGTATCAGTTACTAATCCTATAAGTGTCTTAAGGCAACAATCTGTAAAAAGTCACGCGATCTGAGAACTAACGTTAATAGTTCACCGCGATCGTCGCGATTTTGATAGTTGTTTCAATCAGACCTGCGTTAAAATAAATTGTTTTCCTTTTTAAATAATCAGGTATGCACGCACATACAAGCGCACAAGCTGCTACGAATTTTCGCGAGACAGAAAATAAAATTTGCGACAACGGTCGCAAATTACCGATGGAAAACGCAAATTCAAGGAAATCTTGCAATGGCCGTTCACCCACGGAACATTCGTTACCGCGTATGAGCAAAACGGGCCATTTTTTTAAATCGATAGCCATATGGAAGTGTCGTATAAATTTTTGTTTTGTATCACCACAGCAAATTGACTGTAAGGCCACTTGCCCGAATTTTTCAGAAATGTACGACCGCGTTTTATGATTAACTGTTGAAACTGTACAGTTGTCGCTTTTGCTTCTTGTGTATGATTATCAACATGTGTTTCTTTCAACCATGAATTGTCCCGAATTTAATCGCATCGACGTTCATTGTATACGGCGACAATTCCACACGCATATATCGAAAGACCAAACTTTATATATATTTTTCGATTCGCGCACCATTGGTAACGATTTGCCGAAACAATCGCAAACTTTTGCAACGAAAAAATGCTTTCTCCATTATAAATATTCTAGTTTTGTGAAATAGCTCAAAAATAGCGAAGTAAAGTCATGGAAACACCTCGTGAATGTATCGTGGCAAGTGTGAAACGAGAACATACGGAATGATGCACGAATGTTGAGACCCATCATCGGCTACGCGAGGCCACGTTATTATACCGAAGTTTCGGAATTGAGTCTCAATAAAAATTTGTTAGATTTGGGATGAGCGAGTTGTTCAGTGAGATTGAAGTGTGGCAACCGATAAGCCGTACAAAGAAGAGCAACTTCACCCTGTCTCAATTGAAACTCGCATCCCGGTGCGAGTGTGCGAGATGGTAATTCACCCTCGCAAACGAGTGCCCAATGATGCGAGCGTCTCTGGCGTTCTTTTTCATTCGAAAGTACGGGGGACGTGGTAAAAAAGGGTTCTAAAAAGGCTCGAGGTGCCGCGTCTTGGGCTAAACAATGAGCTAACCGACCGAGTATCGATTCGACGGAGTGTCGCGGTTGTTGTCGGGTAACTCGAAGATATTTTTGCAAAGCTCGAGCCATCGACGGGAAGACAGCTTGAGCCGCTTCCATCGGATTCATCGGTCCAGGGTTTGGCGCTAATTCAGATTCGGAATGCAGTCTTTTGATATGAGCAAAAGCTTCCTCAGCCGCTGTTATTAATCGAGCTCGTCGTTTCCTCACTCTCCTCTCGTAGTCGTGTTCCTCGTAAAAACGTTCGTTGTGGCTGGAATCCCTGCGACGTGCCTGAGCGGCCAATACCGCTCTGTCGCCGCCACTTCGCTGTTGAGTTCCCGTGGTTAACGAGCCGTCGACGTCGTAAAACTTGAAACTCGATTGTTTCCTACCAGACTTCGACACCGGAAGTCGATCGAGATATGGATTGTATATCGAAAATTCTGTATAGTATCTCTCCAAAACCCATACAGCTGCACGCTGAATCGATAAGTGACCGATAGCGTATGATTTTGATTCGCCGTCCGGTGATCGGACAACCTGCGTTTGCATGCAACAACAACGTATATTTATTATTATCTTAACCATTATAGTTTGATATAAAATGGACGATATAGTATTGATAAAACAATATCCAAATGGCAGATCAGAAAACGCTTTCGGTTTCTCTCCTGGACGAATGAATTACCTTAATATAGAAAGTCGGCTGCAAATGTCGGATCTCGATTAAGAGAACGGCGATATAGTGAATGAACAATAGTGTATCGGCAAAAGTACCCGCGTAGTTCACTAAACTTTTGTACTCCGTTATCTCGCCATTGGCAGTAGTCTTAGCACTCTCGGTGACCTGAAATCATAATTGTTGTTAATATGACATGTTTGATTGGCATAACGAAACATCGATCAAACTCTGTAAACTTACTTGAACAATATAAAATAGCCAGTAAGTACAGACGCAGAGCATCGTCAGTAAAAGTACTCCGGCTCTAAATAGAAAAACTCGTGGCATTGAGGCATTTCGATTTCTCAAAAAAACAGCCCAGCTTCCTATTGCCAAAAGCACTAGTTTGAATGCCAGACCCAAAAGTTGACCCTTGCATTCCGCATTACAGGACAACAATTGGAGTCTCTGTCGCATCGTCAAGACTGTTGTCGAATCAGGGAAAAAACCCAATTTTGGTAGGACAACCATGGCTATTGGGCTCAAAAAAGCACTCGTTCCTAGCGATAGAGCTATTATCGGTCCAACGTATCGATTACAACTGAAATTGAAGGATCCATCGGTTTCACTAGGCCAGTGACTAACGTCTTCCGTCGATTCTGAACGCTCTGATGTATTGCCCGTAACGGCAGTCGTGTTTTCACCCCAATTTTCATCCTGGGGCAGTATTTGGACTTCTATTACTTCTTGACCAACGTTCTCCACACTGTTCGTGCGAACGTTCACAGTTGTTTGAAAAGGTGCCATTTCGCCCGAATCAATGTCACATCTTTCTTTATTGCGTTGACTCCTATTACTTCTGTAAAGAAATAATAGTTGTTAAATAATGATGAACAAGCGCAGCTGTTCTCTTCTTCTTTGGTAGCACAATGTATTAATTCATACGTATCATGCGTAGGTACATGAAATAGACATTCTTTTCGTTCCATTTCTCTGGTGAATCGTGTGGCTATAAGCTTCGATCAAAATTGAGCAATTCTACCTATTTGAAAATAAATATAGCCTTCAGGAAAGTATGCACTGGTATTTTATAACCCTCGTACACTAGGGTGTCCATTATTTATCCGAATGAATATTTCAAATATTGTCCCCGTGTTATTTATTTCCATATAAGAGACACCCTAATGCGCAGTTATCGCTCTGCTCCTGCATTTTTTCTTATTGAACATTACCATCCAGATCCTATACTTGAAAAAGTATTGATCTTTCTATACAGTAACTTGCACTCGTACATTCAGCAGAAAGCAGTTTTGCGAAGTTTTCCACATTGGAATAACCCAACTCTGGAAGAATGTAGATTCTCCTATCAGTTGAACGGTTCGCTGTTCTCACATAGAATTGATTTGCATTGAGAAGTACAGCCGAGCGCAATGGTCGTGAATAATATTCTGTGAGAAGTCCGAAGAATTGGAAACAGGAAGCATTATAAGTGATAAGTATTAGATATGAATTGAGGACCAGCTTGATATCGGATTGATATACATTAGATTGCAAAAACAAACCGCTTACTCTCTATAATATTGGCGATTTTCCAGCGGCACATTAAGTTGGGAATGCAAGCGTGTCCATTGCATTTGGACTTACTCTAGCGATGTATGCTACAGAATTTCATCAATTTTTGTAGAAGATAAAAGTTATGATGAGCGATAACTCAATGAACTTGGATGAAAACCAGAGAGACGGATATTCTGATGAACGTTAAGAAATCTGCTAGTCTGGAAACGATGAAAGATACTTATGGCATTCTTGCAGAATTGACGAGGGAATATAAGTACCTGGAACTACGGTGGCTAGGCTGACGGTGATTTTGTTGTTTATTGTTGTGGGGTCGATGGTGTTTCTGCGAACTACGGCTATGTTGGCTGTGACTATGTTCGCTAGCCCCAGATTTTATACTCTCTGTCTCCATCACCCGGTATACGCGATCGTTCTCTTTTTACCCCATATGAGCATCCCCTAATCGTTTTACAAATGATCTCAAAAGCTCCCATATAAGGTTACTTGGTACACACCCCGTGTAACGATATGCCATGAATAATTCTTATTTTTGACGAAAAATTCTCGTTACACAGTACACTACCGATGAAACTGTTATTTCAACTGTTTTCAATTTGTTGGGTTACTATGTTTACGGAGAATTGATATTTCAAACTCAAAATCGATTTACTGTTATCTATACTCCATTATTTGGCGAACAATTTGTCAACAATTTGCACTGAATTGTATGCTAAGTGTCAAATCTCAAAACAGACGCCATCCACGACTAGGATCTAATAGCGTTTATGGTGTCGTTCCCCCCTTCGCAACCGGCGCGCCGGCGCCATAGTTCACGTTCTTCGATTACCGGAGTAAAACACCGAGAGCCCCATTTGGCGCTGCCAGTAATTTCCTAACCACTCGTAACCATCCTCCTAGTAACCAGTGAAGATGAGATTCCTAGGATCTTAAAACTAAAGTTCGAGCAAGATTACTTTACAAGATTTACAAGATTACTAGTTCGGTCGACAACCCGCAAACCCGAATGACAGAAAGAGTATCGATACATATACGACTGTATTTAAAAACAAAGAGACTGTATTTGAGACAAAGAGTCGCATTAGTATAAACAAAAACTGCACGTCAAGCAGATTCATTATCTACTGATCTCACAATAATTTCCACAAACGTGTAGAAATGTCGGAATGGCTCAAAATGACACCAAGGTAACACGTAGACGCAATGAAAAATAAAATAAAATTCGAAAACTGCATAACTAAATTTTGTACATTTCGAGAAAGCCAGATCCAAATAAATTAAAGTTGTATTTCTCGATAGTCTGGAAACTGGATTGAAGATGATCGACCAACTCGACAATGGGAAATTTCGGGCATTGGTCAATCACATCTGTACAACTTTGCAATACGGTTGCAGTAACAAAGTGTTCACTCGAGACGAAGAAAAAAAGATACTCTCATCTTTGGAGGTGAACAAAGAGACACTGAAAACTGTTGTAGACACAATTCAATTGATATATCTACAAGCTGCATACGGAACAATCAAACCATCGGCTATGGAAACCTTCATGAAGAAACATTTTCCTGTCTCAGAAGAAAAAATAACCGTATTCATCAATGCTTGGACAACACATGCCAAGGGTTTGATCGAATCTCTGCGACACAAATCTATATTCCCAGTACAGGTCAGTAATTCCTCACAATCTTGTGCAGTTACCGCTCAATTATGCGTTATTCCCTATTTTTCCTAGTTGTGACCTGCCGGAACTCGTCTACCTAATCACTGAACCAAAAATTGTCTATTTCTTTTCCATTTTTATGTTTCATCAATTTGTTATTGGACATGTAGAGATAATTCTGCAGTTTTGTTTATAAAAATGTATTTTAGCTCTTAGTAATCTATTTTTAACATTGCACACTTTTTATGTTATCGATATAGGTGGACACCGTCAACTGGCAGTTGAATATAAGATCATCTTCCTCTGCTCTATGCCATGAACTGAATCCTGTAGTTTGGCTACAGCTGAGTCTCACCGGGCCTGAAGAAAACACTAAACTCACCATTGAAATAGACAAAAACGATCTTACGGATATCTACAACAAATTTGAAGACATTCAACGGCAACTGGACCAACTGGAATGGGTGCCGGAGAAGAACACCAGTTCGTGACCATAGAAACTGGATTAACAAAACGGTCTACTTTCTTTAAGAAACATTATTCTTACATTTTCATCGTTTCAACATTGTGTTTTTATCGAGTACAATTTTTTGTAGGTTCGCTGATACAGTTTCACGAATTGCAACCAGCTTGAAACTGAACACCGATGAAACTTTGTGTCTGGTGAAGTGCGCTTCACTGGCAGCATTGTCGATATTACTCAACCACTTCGTGCAACTGTACAGATTGGTCCCCGCACGAATTGAGTTTTGATGATTTTTAGGATTGCGCATTATCATTGATATTTCAAAGGCAAGTTGATTTTAATAAATCTATGTCTAGGTTGATATTGAGTGATAATTAAGTTTGAAGGAGTCAAAGAAAAAAAACAATCCCCTCTACATGCGAGATAAATTCCTTTCCGTTCACTTCTCGCAATTTGTTTTTGCAGTGTGCCGCAGCTACGAAATGGCTAAGGCATGGAAATTCAGTAATGCATTTCCCTGGTTATGACAAGATATAGAGGCAGCAGCGCAGTTGTTTTGAAGATATGAGAAAAGAAAATAGTATTATCATGGATACTTGGGTCTGTAGCTGTTCACTAAACGCGTTAACATGAATTTTTATTAATATATTTGTTTAATTAGTGTTATACGGCAAAGAATCAATAAAATAGTTTTTGTGAGGCGTTACTCTTCACCTTTATATGAATAATCTGAAACCGGGAGCGAAAAAAATGTTTCTTGTGTTAATAATATGAATAAAATCGAACATACCGTTTTTGACACGCCACTAAGTGATACAATTTGGCACTACGAAAACTTTACGTCCTTTCGGTTTCTTTCGTGTTACTCGTCGTATCTTCTTTCGTTGTTTTATATTTAAGTTGGACTAATTTCAGGAGTACAAAGGTGCAATAAACAAATCTTGTCTCTTCAGAGAATTGGTACACATTTATTTATTCAGTTTTTTTTTCCGTATTAGACAGTCTTAGAGAAGCATAAAAAATCAGCAAACAAAGCTCTTTTTCGAGTTGAAAAATACGGTGTTTTACGATAAGTGTCGCGCTACGCGATTTGAACAGTACGAGCGAATAAGCGATCTTGTCATAGAACCGTACAAGTATGCTTCGACGAGTTCCAAACGTTCGCTACGGAGAAACATAAATATATGTATAAATATCTTATATATTATATACATATATATATGTATATAATCGCACGGCGAAGTACAAGAGATCGATATCACAATATATTTCGCGCTTTTTTCCTTGAGCATCGGAGAAATCCAATCATGCCGTGGCAGTCGTATTAATTCGCCAGATTATCAAAAAAAAAAAAAAACACACAAAAAAACAAAGTCTCGTAAGTAACCGAAGAAGACATCAACAAGAAGATTTGGCCTGATTCACTTCTTAAATTTGATTTCGGACTTGCTATCATACTAAGTGTATGAGGCGCGAACTCATACAGGACGGACGATGTTGAATGTTCACACTCTTGGAATGCAATGAAAATTGATGTTTTCAAATTCGCTCAAATTTGTTTTCTGGCAGATTATAAATAACTTATGAAAATCATTAGAATGTCTTTTTGTCGGGGGATTGTAATTAAGGACAACAAACGAAAAGTAACCGATGATATTGAAGGTTATAAAAAACAAAAAACGATTAATTGGCGTTGCATTCCAATAATTCAAACTTCAACATCATCATGATAACGTGTAAGTTTTTGAGCGTTTGTCTTGCGTTAAAAAAAAATGTTCTTTTGTTCTCGGTGTGAAAAGATAACGAGGGACATTACTTCGTAAAATGGCTAAGGATAGAACATGCATTTTTATCCTTCATCTATCTGATAATCTGTTTGCGCGTTAATCGTAATGTTTTTTTTCCTTTTGTTTTTTCTTCATTTCTACTTATTTTCACTCTGTGTCTCTTGCCATTGGCCTTGGACCAAAAGTACGCAATGTTTTGCGCAAAGTGTGCTTCCCCGAGAAAACTTTTGCCGCTTTACGCTTTTAAAAAAATTGTTTGTTCTTCTTCTTCCGTTCTTATACCGAAACCGTAATCGCTCTTCGCATGCTACGCGTGATTTCATTGTCAGAAATATCTAATAGTATTGGATCAGCTTTTAATATTTTATTTTATTTGCTTAATTTATTTACATACCTATTATATCGAGACCATAAAATTAATTGTCCAATTTGTCTACGCTACGACCTCGATTTACGGAACCATTGCAGAACGGGCACGGCATCGCGCTTTCACTTAAGTGAGGTTAGATTCGCAAACGTACTTCGCCCTCGCTCCGCGCCACAATTTTTATTATTTTTGCAAGGGCTATCGATTTCGCCACGAAGTTTAACAAAGTTGAATCGTACGTAGTAGTAACGGATGAAGCCAGCCTTGAAACTTGCCTCCACCGTTGAACTGAAAAATCTACAAAAATAATTGATTACAGTTTTTTTTTATCGACTAAGCGCGTAATCGCTTGCGTCTTAGGTGAATCGTGTACTCTCAACTCTGCGATCCGACCGCACGATATGCGGAGGATTGGAGATACGCCGGTGGCGCTATCCATCGTACGCTAGGAAAATCGACAAGCGTGTCTTGTTGGTGACTATTCCTTACATCGAAGTTCCCTAAATCGGGGTCATAGGTTATTTAACCTCCTAATTGTTTTTTCTTTTCTTCTCTATTTCCCCCTCCACATCAATTGTTCATCATTCTCGGTTACTAAGCTAAAGAAGAAAAAAATCTTCCCCTACCGTCTATCCATATCTCACATGTAATAATTACGCTCTTAATTATCGTACCCATTTACATTACAAGTATTCAACATGTACAAAGCCATATTTACATTATTTACAACTTCTCGAATTACTTTTTAATCGAAGATAACGGCAGGGAAAGAAGGAGGGGAGGGGGCGGGGCGGGGTAAGTGGCGCGCAAGCATAACGATGGTCGTGATAACACAGAAACGCTTGAAACGTCTAATGCCGAATCGTGCTCCCTGTCGGTACAAGGGGCCCTTCCTTAGCGTTTATCCATGTATTTTAAACTACGGATTCGGACGTTGAGCCGTTGTTTTTTTTTTTTTTCGTCACTTCCGTTACTTCGTACAATAGTTTGCGGAATGTAACCGATTCGCTCATCACGGACGCGCGTGCGCATACGCATACACAGGCAAACACACTCGCGCCATCACGTTTGCACGACTACACATACATGTATTCTTCCTCGTGACAGGGTTGGGCGATGTTTGAGGTACAATCAATTTTTTTGAAAAAAGTATCGTTAGGACATATCGATTATTTACATTGAACCATCGACGGTTCGATTAATCGAATAAAAAACGTATCCATGAAGCGTGAAAAGTCATATTCGTCACTGAATCGCTGTGTTTTACGAACGTGATTATTTGTATTATTTACAAGCTAGTGTTGTTTTCATAGATGACCAAAGGATTAATTTTCTAGTTACGTAATTGATTTATCGTTTTGTCGTGAACTGACGAAACCATGGTGAGAGTCAGTGAGACCCATCAGAATCCATTTTTCTATTAGAGTCGGTAATGAAGCTCCGTGAGAATCGGGAGTCGATAAATTTGAAAAGCATCGCCCATCCCCACTTCCTGACGAGTGTTCCATTGTCTTCTGCTGATGAATTGTATATTCATCGATAAGACGCTGCGAACGTTCAGGCTAATTTCCGATTGTTCAAATGAAACGGTGCGTTTCCGGGGAGTCTTTTAGTCTTGTTTTAAACGGAAGGAAAAAGCGATGAAAGAAACCCCAGTGGATCTCAATTATATTTACTATGGCTACTGAAAGTATCCTGCGTGGCCTCGCATCGATATTTGCGACGTATAAGCTTAGCAAGGTTAGGTTGGATTATTCGATTGAAAACAGTTGTGACGGCCGTACACAAAGTCCACCGAAAAGCGTTCGATGTACACATCCGGACACGAGTGATCTCAAGTTTGCATGTTTTCAATCACGAGCATCAGCTCGGACGTGATTTTCCTGAACCGACAAAAACGCCGGCCAAAAGAAAAACGGATTAAGCTTATAACGGTTAAACTTTCAGAAAAAAACGACTCAGGTGTCGAACCAACCGGTTGGGCAAAAATTCCTATAAAATCTACACGAAATTTTATCTTTTCGTTTTTGGATCGTGTTTTTTCGAAACACCGCGACGGATCGTTCATTAATCCCAAACATCGTTGATGAATCATTCACACTTTTAACCCAGTTATACTTTCAACATGACTGCAAACCTTTCACAATTCATTGCGAACGATTTCCTTCACTTTTCGATAAATCCAAATTACGCGTGCGGAACAGCCAAATTTCATGAAGGAGTCAAACAAAAATTAATAAATACACAGATACCGTCGATTCACACGCAATTATCGCAACCGATCTCTCCCTATCCTTTTCTCAAACGAAAATCCATCGAGCCGTTTCAACCGTTGAACAATTCGATCGGTAAAAAAAAATAAATAAAGTGCGAAGGATCGTTATTGTGAAACAGCCATAATAATAATTATTATAATAATAATAATGATATTGAAAAGTAATAATAATAATTAATTATGAGAATAATAATAATGACGATTATTTTGATAAAGTATAAAAAAGTGACTAAGTTGTGTCTTTTCTCGTAAATCTCTCGCTTTCCTTAAAAGTTATCAACACGACGCATTCACATACGCAGGTAAACGCATGCGCGCGCGCGCACACTCACACAGACGCATACCGGTTTTCCACGCTCCACAACGTTGTGGAATGTAGACTGAATAATGTAAACGTTCTTGTTGCTCTTTGAATGATCTTCAACGCGCTCGTTATTTATAAAAATAATGTTTCGGAGATGAAAAAAGTTCCTAAATTAACGATGGTTGAATCGGGCGGGAGGTGCAACGATCAGTAGTGTACACTGGTGTTTCCACGTAACGTACGTGCAATGCAGGGTGTCCCTCATATGGACACGTTTATTTTCAGTACTTTGATGGAAATTAGGGGATATGCGTTGCGTTATTGATAAAAAATGAATAAACACCGAGATTTGGAGGTTACGTGTACAATTGATATTTGGAGCCACGGAGAGGAGCGAATTGCTGTTTGACTCTAAAATAACGAAGTGGGGATGAAACGGAGATATCATAAGTGGAGCGAGCGCCATACGGTAGCTTTTCGAAGCGTGTGGAATCGAACGGAAAGGAACGAGAAAACGATTTTAAATAAAGATTACTGGGTAGAAATTATATTCTTTGGGATTTTGGTACAAGTGAAGGTCAATAGAGGTTATGAAGGATCGGGTATTTGTAAAAGTTCGGACTAGGGAATTCATATATTCTAGGATCGTGACACATAACCCCTAATTTTTCTCGCAGTACTAAAGCAGACCCAAATATTGAATTTTTTATTTCTATGACGTTAACTCGGGCCGAGTGGATTTTAGAATAAATTTGGATTAGCATCTTTGATTTGCGAATATTTTGCTAAATATAAAATAATAAGAATAGAGAATGCAAAAAAAAACAACGAAGTTTATATTTATAAAAATTGTAACATGTGACTTGATAAGTTAATTTTTTCGGTAAATCATTTTTAAAGTCGTTTTTTTATGAAAATGTTTCGATGTAAATCGCCACGTTTCGCAGTACTGAGAATATACCGAAATTTATTTCGGTTACATTTTCTAGTGGAATTAGAACGAATGCGGAAAAAAACTGTTGACTTCGGAGAACAAAAATTAGGGACACCCCAATCCAAGGAAATACCATCGGGTCATTTACCGCTCGATGTTCCGTACAGTATTGCGTGAGAAAAATCACGATTATACAAGATTGTACGCGATTGTTTATTCACTTATGTCCCCTTACGCGGCTCTCGCTTCGTCTCGATAAATACCACAGGACTAACGCTGCCGATATGTTTACTGTTTTTTTTTTCCATGCTAGCCGATGTACATCTCCTTCAAGACCGTATCTTACAATAAAAAAACTGGCCACTTTCACTGAGAAGCTTTTCTCTCCATCTACCGTATTTTCATATTATTCCTCGATAATTAAGATTCCATAGTCTTTTTAACAGGATTTCGACGATCGAAAGAGCGGATAAGTTCCTCAGTTTCGACGTGAAGTTTCGCCACGAAGCGTTTGTCTTTTATTTGCGTTAAGGGCTATGCGTTTTGTCAAGGTCGTTAGACGGTAATCTTCAAGAATCCTCGCCCTACAATTAATCGCGGATTAGTCGACCAACGTCGAGTCTCGATCAGTAATAAACGTGAGAAAAATAAGTCGTGGGTGAATGATCGCTCGACTCTTTTCGTTTGAGTATAAAAAATCGCCAATGATCGAGGACTCTGTCCGGTAAAGCGAAAACTCATGAAACGTCGAAACGTCGATTCACAAGGGCGAGAACAATTTTTTTTTGTTTTGCTGTTGTTCGTAATCCGGTTGACGGCCATTTTCTTTAGCGTTCCGTTAATTTGAGATTTGCAAAGCGCGCTTCGTTAACGATGATCGGCCTCGAGAGGAGAAACAGTCGGTTCAGCCAACACGAATGAATCACTCGCGGTTTATCCGCGGCCAGCGAGCGCGAACGAGCCAGGCGCCCAATAATTATTATTAATAAGTTTTAGGGAATCCGAAGGTCATTACGCCACGTTAATATTAAATATACAATTGTTGAGTTTTAATTAGCGTTAACGTATGCTCTCGAGTATCCTTACGCGCTCGTTTGTTACTTTACGTCCTTCAATTTCGTAATTCCGTGTCTATACATCGGCGTAACACGAAACCCTCATCAATTCTTATTTCACAAAACCTCGCACGTCATTTACTTATAAACAGTTACGTTACACCCACACGAGGATCGTACAAATTCTAGTTAAAGTTGATTCAGGGTGTACAGTCTAAACACGAGTTCTTCGCGATTTTTCGCATTGGATAGGTATCCGCGTTCGCCAAATTGCAGAAGGGAACGAAAAAAAATAAAAAAATAAAAAATACACCAGTCGTACGAGTTCATCTCAAATTTCGGCCTGCGAAAGATCGGTCTGCGCACTTTTCTTCGTTTCATCCAACTGCCTTGTGAAGAGAGCCATCGGCGAAATTGAGCCGTTGCGTAATGAAAAAAAAGAAACAGGAAAACAAAATGGCTGCCAAAATGTTCCGTCTTCGTCCGAGTTCAGCATCGAGGCACACGTATCGCGTTTACGAAGTTTTAATTTATTATACAGTCTCTCGATTTTCGCGTTATTCAACTTGTGATATACTTCGTTATTGAAAATGGCATTTTTTGGCATTGTGACCGCGAAAGCCCGTTTGACGTACGTTCTTCGATGAACGCGCGTCCGTGTGTGCCAGCAAACGCTCTCCCGTTTATCCTCCCCCTTTGCCAAGGCTCCTTTTAACATTCACTGTAAGATGGCGGTGGCATGCCCCGACCCGTGTACATATCCGTTTGCGGTTGAAGATGACAAACGACCGTATGGCCATCCAGTACTGCCACCGTTCTCGTATGGTCCTGCTGCGATATCGCGTAACTACCTGGCATTCTGCCGGCAATTTCACCCAACTCGTACTTGGCCGGTTGTCGGCGCAACTTTTCCCAGCATGCGTTGAGACTCCTTTCTTGCGCGGGGCTGTGCTGCGACGGATCGAAGTGAAGGGCGTTGCGATCCGCCGTTTGGCCATAGTGAATGAGGTTACGATCGTTCGCGGGTGAATACGGTATCAAGGGTCGATGGTCCCCGTAGCTTCGCGACGATTGTCTGCTCATGTCGCTCTGTCGTCGGCCATCTTCGTCCGACAAGTCCGAAACTTGGATTTCACCGCCGCGCTCGATTTCCTCGTAAACTGGATCATCGTCCCCGGTCGTCCCACGACTCGAACCATGACCGTGCCCGTTTCCGTAATTCTGATGATACGTCACGTGACTCTGCTGATAAACACCGCCGCGTACACTGCCGTCACGGATCTCGGTGTAAGTGTGATTGTAGGGGGAAGCTGCTCTGCGACCCGTCGTACGACTGTTACCGACTTCCCCACCGTCGACGAGGGCGCGGCGATCGCGCGTTCTCACCGTATGACCGAGAGTCATCACGTTATGCGTTCGCGGTGAATCCTCTTGTTCCGAACCCCCGTGGCCGGAGTCGCGCGAATAAGACTTAAAAGAAATGTTCTGTAGGGAAAAAAGAAATATCGGTAATGAACGGGCTCCTTGAATGTGTCGACGAACGGGGGAAGCTTGAGTGTATGTGGAAGGTGGTAGTTCCGGTAGGATCGGCCGGTGGATTGCGAAAATTGTGGCTTGGTTGACATGCTCGTTGGAAATTCGTCGGTGGGGATGGGCTATGCAGAGTATAAACGGGTATTGACAAATTCGTTTTTGAGAAATCCTTTTCGGACATTGTAATTAAAGATTGAATAAAGATCAAATGTAGGGATTTAAAGTTATATCGCGTCTTGCAGACGCGACATAACCTAAATCCTCATTTTTGCGAAAAGTGATTTCTCAAGCATCAATGATATTTTGAACATCACAACCCATCCCTATTATCCAGTTGTCACACACGTTTTTCCTTCAATACAACAGATCAGCATATAAATATGATATCCAACTGATATTCGTGCCTGCAAGATTACATAATTAATTTGCATCTCGTGTAGTAAACTTATTAGCGATTAAAGCAAAATTCTTGCTTCCCAAAAAAAAAGCTTGATTACTTCGCCAACTTCTAAATCACGATTGCCTCAATTACTCTTGAATGATGGGAAAAGATTTTTACCTGGAATCGCATACGAAGCAATTTTCTAACGATAAACAACTATTGTCTACTAAGTGGTCTTGTTGACAGTTCAAGCGATATTATATGGAGTTTATATTACTCTGGCTGTACGTTATCAAGACAACTATGGTCAATCGGTCTCCAAACTGATGCGATGGCAATGCACATTTCTTTTAATGAAATATTACTGATTACATTTATCCGGAAAAAGCGATAGCAGATTATTTACACGCTCTTCTAAATGTCGTTAAATCATTGGGAACGAGCTATACTACTTTGAAAATAGCGACCAGTAAAATCATTATGAAATAAATAAGATGTGTGGAATGTACCGTCTTACATACAGGTCTCGAATCTTGTAGAATTAAACCTCTCACATTTAAGAGCGATTAATACGGCTAAGATTTAAATAGACAGACTGCATTGTCTCTTTTCCCAGTCAATTTAGGAAATAGTGAAAAGTGTATTTGAACAATGATTTAATCAGCAATCATTGAGAAACCCAGTACATATTGAGTTTTTGGATATTTATTGATAATAATGCGATAAAGTAAATTGAATTAAAAAATAGAGACATTCTTTTTTTGTCTGTTGAATTTCAATTATTATTGAAAGTGGAAAATTAACGTTTCAAGCATTTTTAACGTTCAATAGACTGCATACGTTAGATGGAACGCGATAAAACGATACAGAGGCTGGAGAGGTTATCTCTCGCTGTCACGGTGATTGCTGCATATTTATATCTACAACACCACCACGCGACGGCGTCTCTAGCGGATAGGTGGGTAACTAAGTTTTGACCTCCCGACGAGAATGGCCAGCGCTCAAAAGCGCTGGATTTTTCAGACCTGTACGTAAGACTCTGGTGGAATGTCATGAACCAATTTCGAAATTTGTATCGTCGATTTTCGGGTCAATTTGAACATGTAAATATGAAAAATTGAACCGCCGAAAATAGACGGAAATGATTTTTATCGTTCGTAACTCTGTATCAAGTGATAAAAAGTATGCAATAAATTCGTCGATATATCGCTTTCGTTTGAGATTCTTCGTACCATTCTAAATGTCCTGGAGGAACTCGCGATGAGCGGGAGAGCACTCATCCAAGCGAAAATTTGTTTAATTAGTAGCAGCAACGGTTGTTAGTACAGCGAGCCTTTGAAGCCACGATTAATTAGTTACCTTCCACATGAGGTTTTTGTTAATAGGTCCCCAAGTGGCAGTTGCAGATTTAGGAATATTGGAAGCTGATGGGAAGTATGCGTGTCGGGCGTGCGGCAGTGTCGCCACTGCGTGAGCATCTGACAACGTTGTGGAGGATTCATTGGGTGCTGTCGCGATGGGCTGTCTCTCGGTGCTTGGCCAGCCTCGCCCGGAAACCAAATACTGCAAACCAACCGCCTTACTCATTTACGCGATCGTGCCTCGAATCTTTTGTAACTTTCTTTTTTGACTGTCAAAATTCGTTGACAACGTCACGTGAATGATCAATTTTTTGTTCAATTCTACAAATGATGTATGCGGTGTATTTTGTTATTATGCATCGTGTGTGATAGCGTTTCAATGAGTGTCACACCACCGCGAAATTTTTGAGTTTCGCTCTTTGATGAGGCGAATTAAAAGTAGAGAAAAACAAGTTTGCTGAAATTTGGTTGGAGCGTTGAGTCAACCACGTGGGAAATTTAATTTAAGAATCGTCACTCTCTCTCTTAGCAACGAAATAATTTTATCGAAACCCGAAATTTGGCTTCTGTTGCTGAATCGTGTAAAACAAAGGTAGGAAAGATCGCCAAATGTGAAAAGTTGAGATGGAATACGAGTTTGCATTTAGTGTGTGCGTAAGTGTCGCGAGGAAGAATTTTTTTGTTTCTTTATGCTATAGGTTTGTGTCACGTACTTGCGAAAAAGCTTGCTTCGTCTGCGAAAATAAAAAAAAACAGTAACAGCGAACAAGTTTCAGTGGCAAAGATCGGGCACGAGTGTCTGAGTGAGTATAGCGCCGAGGGATTAAATTACGTGCTCAGCGAGTTTCAAGCCGATGGTATTTTACAAACTAATTAATTAGACGCGGGCAAAGCTGAACTTTCTCGACTTTAGCCTGTTGTTCACTGTTGTCTCGACGACTCGATTAACTGCAACCGTCATGTTCGTTACGATCTCAGCGACCAAGTACGTAAACGTGCATATAGGACGTAACGAAAATTACCGTCGGCCGAATCGCCGTCGTCCAAGCTGCCGTCAACCGAGACGCCGTCTACCAGCTCGCCATTAATATGTCTATCTCGCATCGTTGTTTCTCGAAGTGTCCACGCTTTGCCCGCGAGAACAAGATTTGTTTGTTTTTTTCTTTCAACACTACGAATCTTTCGAGTCGCGAACCGCGCAACTGTCCATAACCTCAATCATCACTGTTCATCGTCTTATCCATGTGTCGATATTTCGCTATGTCGATTCCTCGACGTATCAACTTTTTTTTTTTTGCAATTTACGTAGAATCCACGAATACACAAAATATTCGGGGATCAGCAACAAATACCATAATGACATATGTGCATTTGCGATTGCGTAAATCGCTGAGCAAAGTAGCCGACAGCCGCGTACACCAAACCCCGCATAGGAGTAGATTACAGAAGAAAAGCACCAAATTTGTTAGTATAGAGACCGTTTAGCGTTTTCGTTTCTTTTTTCCATCGTTTCACAAACGCTAACGAACACTGACGAGGATTCAAGATACCGAATACTTGCGTAAGATTTAGACCTTCGTTAAATCATTCGTGTGAATATGTGCGACGCTATCGGTATGTGCATTTTCTGTACTACAATCTCGAGAGCTAGTGAGAGCTTTGAAGAAAGAAATGTAGAGCGATAGAGATTCATTTTCAAGAAAAAAACAAAAATAAATAAAAAAATACCAATTACCAAATTGTGTTGTACGAGTAGAGAAAAAAAAGATATGTACATTAGGGATCGGCGATGGTTCTCGATTAGTCGCGAGTGTCAATATTTGATATGGACTAGTCGGCTATATCTTGTCAATTTTGTTGGTGATCGATTTATCGATTCTCCCATTTTTATGAAGTTAAAATCGATTGTATAACTACTGCAAGTGATCCCTGCTTTTAACCCCTTTATGGGTCTTCCTAATTCTTACTATTTAAGGTTTCGTCTATTCATAGCTGAGTAATAAATTCATTTTTCTTGTAGGTATGAAATTAATCTTTCAATAATAGCAACCATTTTTTTAGATCTGTGATGTATGAATAGTAGCACGAAAGTAATGGAAACATTCATGTTTTACCATTATTTTTTAGTCGATCAATCGAACGTTCAATGTTTCAAACGACAAAACCAATGGCCCTAACAATACATTTTCAAAAATAGATTTTGCAAGAATCTATCATACTACGATCATCGCCCAATCTCAATATACATAATACGCATGCTTGCAGTCGACGAAGGTGTACGGACTCAATTTCAATTGAAATACTGCAATTCTTTCGAGCAGAATTCCCAAAACCATTCGCCTTGCGATTTCTCCGAATAGTTAAAAGTTTACCAATGCCTGTATCAATTTTGAATCAAAACCAGACCCCTTGACCGAACAATCCTGGCGCGTACAATGTACAATTGAAACGTAATGAAACCTGAATCGTTTTCGAATGTACTATAAAAACAATTTCCAATTTACCTACTCATTGTAACGAGATGTTCTCACGAGGGTTTTTCTTCGTCATTCAAGTTGCGTGTAACCATTGATCAAAGTGTTTCTGTTCATAATAGCGGATGCCTACGAACATGCCATACTGAGTAACAAGGTTTCGGGTCAACCGATCGAACCAACTGTTTATCATTGTTATGCGAACTAATGGAGAATAATTATTCAGGCACGACGGGAGACTCATAGAAAATGAAACCTTCACGATGTTACCGTAAGAACGAGTCTCTATCGAATGATTAGCAAACGGTGTACGTTTGCGTTTATTTCTTTTTACCGTCGCGACGAAAGGAGCTGGTCTCTCGTGAGAATTCGTTCTTTTCTTTTTGTTTTTTTTCTAAAATAAAAAAAATCTTCAAAAGAGTATGCGTTCCTCGGTTTGGTGTATTAAGGCGTCGTTTGGATACCTTGCTGGGCGGGATGCCTATTGTGGTTGTTAGGTGCCATCATGTGCATCTGGAATGCCCCGTTCGGTGATCTCAGCGACAAATTGTTCAGGTTCACGTTTATCGAAAGATTTGTATTGTTAGCCGCTGCTGTCAGGTTGCTGATATTGTTCGGCGGTGTACCCACATTGGTCGTTGTATGAGGCGACAGTCCCGAGCTGTCGGTCGTAGGCGCTGATGGATTCGACGACGTGTTGTGGGACGTGAAATCCTTGCCGCCGTTCGTACCTCCCGCGCCACCGCTCGTGCCCGACGAACCTCCCGAGCTTTCGGAAACCGTCTTCGAGCATCTCAAACACTTCGGTAGCCACGAGTGTCGTCGTATGAACTTACGATACTCCTTCCTCACCTGTGAACAGAACGAGAGGAACCGACCGACCGACCCCCCCGAACGACACGTCTTTAGGATATGTACAACAAAAAAAAAACTGCAATTATGAATTTATGGAAAAAACAAAACAGTTGGTTGCATCGTTTTGCAGTGGTAGAAAAAGAGAGAGAGAAAACGTGTATATCATAACTCGGAACTGACGTTTCCTAAGAGTATCGAATCTTCGAATATACATTGTGCCGGTATGACGACAGTTATGAGTTAAATACAATAGATTGGTAAAAGTAGATATGCCGTTGTAATCTTTCATCATTATTAGTATCGCTTCTATTATTATGTTGACACTCGTATGCCACTGGTTTTAACTTCTATTTTCCCTTGAATGACTCATTTGTTTCGTATGTTTCGCTTTGCACACCCAAATTCAACAGAGAATTGTCTCTTACCTTCTCATTTTGGACGCAGTGAAAAACGAATATGAATAGACCCTGAAGACTATTCAGTACTGTGAAGATGTAAGCCATCACAACGGATTCTTGATTCAGGTAGAGAAGTCCGAACGTCCACGTGTGCCCAAGTAAAAAGACCAGCACGATTGCTCCGCGTAGCCATGCTCTGGGAATTAAAAAGACGAATCATTTGATTGTTCATTATTTTATTATCTATGAACAACACGACGAGCATTCGCTTTCAATGAGTCCCATCCTTGTACGGAAAAAGTGTCGAAAACAGTAAAATATAAGAAAAAAAGGTGCCATTTTCAGTTTGATTAGAACGTCTCATAAACCCACGGTCTTACATACGCATCTGGAAACTCGTGGAGCGTCGAAGATGAGGCAGAGCGGTGGTTCTCGCTTCTGTCCTGTGAAACGTATCTCGAGGGTGAGTCAACCAAAAACAACTCCGGATAGCTGTATAATGGTGCACAGATTTTTCGGAATGAACAATACTTTTACGAACGTTGGAAATGGCAAAATCATTCACTTGTTTCTACAGATTCTAAGGTGAAAATGATCATTATCTGCGACGGAAAGAATCTCCCCAGCTTATTAATTAATAAGATCTCTTGATTAATTTCGGCAATTTATAAATTAATGGCATCGTTTCCACTCTCGTTCTTAGAACTTTTCCAACAGTTCGGAACGATACACGCTTTTGATATTTTCTGAATTATGCATATAAAACGCTCCCATTATTTTTGACGCTATAACGGAACACTGTAAGACGATAGAGACTTTGAGGAGGTTATGTATCGCTGTCACGGTGATTGCTGTATATCTATATCTACGAGAATCCCACGTGACTGTGTCTCTACCGGATACATGAGGAACTATGTTGTTCGCCTCACTAACGACGACACTCCCTACAATCAAAACAACCCCAGAGTTTTCGGACCAGTTTGTAAGACCGTGCACAAACCCGAGGGCCCCATTTACTCATAAACGCTGATCGTTCGTAGCAACTACGAAAATTGATGTGACTCGTACTATTATGATGATGGGGCGATCGCAAAACTCCGAGGAATGGGATCGAACGTAAAAAAAAAGGTAATTTGTGCCAAAGTATTCTACTCAGCCACGAGAAATAAAATACGAAGCATGCGTGTAAATGTGGCGTATGCTATCACTCTGTGAAAGCGTTCTTTTCCATTTTTACAATGGAGAAACTCTGCAACTTTTTTTTAACAGAGGTTAAGGTAATCGCTGAACTTTTATTCGTGTTTGAGAATTTTCAATGATCACTCAATTTTTTCTCAGGTAAATGCAAACACACAAGCAATTTTCTTATTCAATAGATATTGTGTTTTTGAACGCGGATTTTTTTTCAATAGAGATTAAGGTTATGCGCTGCATTTTTTTTTCGTTAACCAACTTTTACTGCATAGCACGAATTTATCGCTACTTTAATCTTCACCGTAGTAAGGCATCTAGTGGTAAAGTAGCTGCAAAATATTTTCCTTCTTGGAGATTTAAAGCGCTTTTACTGTCACATAAAATGCAAAAAAAGTGTTGTTTTATTTTGTTTTCGAAGTGTTACAAGGTGGCTCATATTTTATCCGAGATTCATTGACATTTGAGTGTCTTCCATTGTATCCTTGATAATTCTCGGTTTCAAGTGTAACTGCGGTTTAAACTAAAATGAAGAATTAAAAGTTTTCAAAAGTGATCTGTGGCTAGAATAAAAAACGTAAACAAAAAAAGTGATGTGTGGCTATAATGAAACGTTGATTTTGCAAATACGTAACTAAAATGTATGGAGTACGAAAAAAAAATAGAAAAAAATTCGATGTTAGTGAATTACGTATAATCATCAATGTATAATGAAGAATGATAATAATAAAAATTGTAAATATCTTACAAGTGAGCTTGCAATTTGTTGGGAAGAGCATTTTCTTCCTTTCCACTACCAACCAACCGCGCCATGCAGAAGAATGTAGAATAGTGTAGACAGAAGTGGGTAGAAGATTTAATAACAAAAAAATGAGACAAGACAGCAGTTAGGTGATTGTCCCTTCAACCATTCTAAGAATTATTTTCTCTATTGACGTTCGATTATCGTATCCAGTGCGTAATGCATACGAGGATGTACAAGACTGTGACGGCCAATTATTTCAAAGATTAAATTTAATGACTTAAATGTAAGATTAAATTTTCTAAATGTATACTTTATTTTGATTATTAATGAATCGTTAATAAATCTGCCTTGATTTCTTCACGGAATCTATTGTTTAACGCTTGAAAAAGTAGAAATTGTACTTTCGAATGAGCCAATCAAGGATCTTCGAATAGTTTGCTTTGCGCACTGTGCTACGTAATATGCAACTGTTCTTCGAAATCATGTGAAAAAGATACGACGCCGTTATGAATGTTCATATTGAATGCAGTGCCGGATCAGTCGTAAGACATCAGCTGGATCAGTTCTTACAGCAGTATACATAGTATATAAATTTATTTTTCTAAAATCAATAGTTAATCAATTTATTTATATTTTTTGGTTTTTTTGTTCTTGATTTTACATTTCACGAGATTTTGGATGGCTACTGGAGATGACTTTTTAAAAAGATCATTTCGAAGATCTCCCATTGCTGTTTGTTACAAAAATAATAATAAAATAGAAGAATTCTATATTTAAGTATACGCTGAATAGTCCCTGTAAAAAAAATTGCCAACTGTTTTATCATAATCGAAAAAAAAAATTGTGAAAGTTTGGCCTTCTTTTCGGATTTTCGTGGTGGTGTTTCTTAATGATCATAATTAAGGTGCAAAACGTTCTTTTTCGAACATCCATCTTACGAAAAAAGAATTTAATAGCAAAATCGTCCAAATAATGAACTTTAATGAATATTGAATGTGATTAATTTGTAGAAATTAATTCGATTAGTATTATCAAAAAAGAGCCTTGTGATATAATCTTCTGTCTTAATCCGGCACTGATCGGAACGCATTTTTTTAAAACAACCTTTTTTTTTTACACATTCGCAATTTTCTTGCGTATAATACACTACGACAAAAAATTCTAGAACTTGTATCTGTTTCACATCACCTTGATACAAAACTTGCTCAGGAAAAAAAAAAACAATTTTTAATTAACTATTCGTCGGGTTTTTGAGAAAGGACCATGTTTCATACTCCGAGCCCTTCGATACTAAAGCTCCTTTTTATTACGTAATCTCTTACGATTTGAAAATGTCCCCGTTAGGGGGACACCGATCGCAAAGGGTTGATACAAACTTCACTGATGGATCGCCAGACTATTTCTTTTTTTTTTAAATTTAATTTAAGAATTCGTAAGTTCTCGAACATCCCGAGTTCTCATTGGTCACCGCATATAAAGAATGTTCAAATAAACATGAGAAGCAACGAGTATAAACGTAAATTTACGAACTTGCCATACCAAACTTTTTTACGTAACGAATCGTACGAGCAAAATAAATAAATCGGGTGATATCGTGCACGAAATTCGGTTTTTGACAAGTTCTTTTTGCTGAGCTTGTCGAACGGGGGTTATGGTCCAGGAGGACTATCATGATCATTCTCGATTAAAGATAATTAATTTTAAAAGCAATATTTGATTTTTTTACGTTTGCCAATTTGACAGCCGGAAAATTTCATGGCTTCAAATATTGGCCTTCGAAAAGAATTCTAAATTTTCAGTCGATCGGGGTCGAATTTTTTCCGATATTTCAATTCGTCAAATAATAAAATATATCGAATCCAGAATTTTCTTTGAAGCTAAGCTAATTTCAATATTCGAGAAAAAAAACGTTCGCAGATAACGCGAACACGTTTCATTGAATTTTTAATTGAATTAAATTTTTTTTTTCTAAAATATATATAAATGCCAACAAATAATTTTCAACATTCATCTCATTTCACGTGGATCCGAGAAAACGAAATCAACAGGTGTAAAAAAAAAATTCGGTGGTGTGAAAAAAAAACAATTAATTTCAGGTTGGTCAGTGTCGACAAGCGCGTTAAGCCTACACCAATGGTTTGCTATGAAAGTACGAAACTCGAGCGCTCTGCGAAGAACACTCGAGATTTTCCGTAAAATTCGTGTTAACGAAGGAAAAAAAAATTTAAAAAACGAAACAAGAGCGCAACAACTGTCGATGGCTCGCGGTAATGACAATAACGAATTACTTAACGAGAATAAAGTGAGAATAAATGTTGTCGCTTACTTTGCACTGGCGAGTCGCGAGTGCTCTTTGCTTTTCATCGATACGGTTGTATTGGTATGACGACACATCATGTAAACAGCCATTGAAAGGAACACCAGATTAGCCTGAAAATCGATAAGTAGTTACTTGGTGATGAAAGAAAATTTTATTATCTTTTATTATTTTTGTTTTCGAAATCGCCTCACTGATTATTTTTGCACTGAATGTTACTTTTTTTCGGTAATAATGGTATCGATTATTTTATATAATTGTATAATTATGAATTATAAAATAAATTGATAATTTTTTATTAATTATTTATAATATCAATTATATCTCGAGTGTCCAAATTTTTATTGACATAATATATAATTATATAATTATATAATTATCAAAAATAACTGAATGTTCATTAAATAATGAATGTTCGATGCAAAATCGAAAATAGATCGATTATGATGAGAAATAATTTGATATAGGATCATAAGATCGAGCTATGAAATCCCGGAAATATGATAATCGACGAATCGAATAAACGTTACAGATACGTGAATAAAAAGGAAATACCAAAATAACAAGGATGACGGGTCCCACGAAACTGAAGATGAAATAGTTGTCAGCTCGTAACCAGCAGTATTGATCGGTGCCGTAGCTCAGCGGATCGATTATACAAGATATTGCAACCACGAGTAACGGACCACCATAAGCGACCAGGTAATACCAGCGCAGCCGAGACTTTTCAGCCTCAAATACTTCGATCAGCATAACGTACAACTGAAATCCTATAATTTGAAAAAAAAAAAACAAACAAAAAATGTTGAGTACACGAGTCATTCTTTCAAACCACGTTTAAAGAATTATTTAATTGTCCAAATCGGATTTTAATCAATAAAACTCTGAATTAATCGAATCAAATAAATATCGAATCGAATTAATGAAATCTGAATTAAAATTCGATTTAATCAATGAATTCTCAGATTTCAATCAATTAATATCTGAATTAATCAAAACAAATTAGAATCGAATCGAATTTTAAAAATCTGAATTAAAATTCGATTTAATCAATGAATTCTTCGAATTCTCCAATTTTAATCAATTAAAATCTTATGTGAAATCGGATTTTCAAAATCGGAAACGACTTCGAGAAATATATTTGGACTTCAAGTGCGAGTCGTAAAATTCGATATTGGAGGTTAGGTTCGACGCGATGGTCCGAAAAAATCAAAAATGGAACGTGCTCAGTCAATTTCGAATTAATTTTCATCGTTAAATTATAAATTTATTGCTCATTGAACAGTTCCATTAAAAAGGAAAAATATTTTTCGTTTTGCACCCGCCGTATTAAATTCACCATAAAGAGTATGGAAAATCCGAGTTGATTCGGACTAGTAAATCCAGATTTCGGAAATATCATCGAACTTCGTTGAATATAAATAAATAATGGTTTTACCTTCGAGGAACATCCACGCAAAGGCACACAGAAAGAAGAAATGAAGTAGTCCAGCTATTATGCCGCAAACGATTCGTTGATCCGTCTGCGCGATGCCACACACGAAGAGAACTTCGGCAATGAGCAAACATACGCACAGATTTTTATGAATTGTCGTTCTGTCGGACTGAAAGGATGATAAGATTGAAATAGTATTATTAGCGATGTTTGCGACAAAAAAGAAGCTGTGCCTGCCAATATAAGTAGAAAAACAAAATAGTGTATAAATTTCAGCGAAACATTTTTGTAATGGGAACTTTCGAATGTTTTTTATGTTTATTAGATTGTCGATACAAACGTATTGTTTCTTGTGATCAATTTTGCCACTTTTTTAACCGTTACGACGTTTACTACGAAATTTCATAATAATAGCGATATTATATAATAAAAATAGAATTTTTATTAATATATTTGGCTATTACGTTATTATTAAATATTATTAAATAAATATAACAATTATTATATCATTTTTCGTACGACAATAATAGAATATACAGAAAAAATATATATATATATAAATTTGTATTATTATATTATATGTGATAATTCATATATTACAATAAAATAATAATAATAATAATAAGATATGTTTAAGTCGTATAGATTTTTGATACTTATTTTATTACATAAATTTTACCGTTATATGTAACGTAATAATGAAAAATTAATATATTATCTTCCGATAAATAATTAAATAATTATTATATGATTTTATATTAATAAAATAATAGCCAAATGAAGTTATAGCAATAGAATGTACGTATGAGAAAAATAGAAGAGTATTAAATTCACCAGACTTGAAAAGGAATTTAATCGAGAATTCTTCCTCGCTCGTTAATACACCCCGTTGTCTCAAATGAAAACACAACGCGAACCGAATATCAGGGGACGTCCAGAAATCGTAACGAGTGCGATATACGTATGTGTGTTTGTGATGGGAACGGGAGGGCGCGCTTTTCGCGTAATTATACTAAGTTCACCTTAAGACCACGAAACAGTTGAAACGTCAGAATAGCCAGTACGAGACAGACCGCGGAGATGATGCACCCAATATACGTGATGATTTGCAGCGCAACGCGATGCGCCATGTCAAGCTTAATGGCGTGCACGTCCATCAGCACGGCGAAATTCGTGAGATGATTGCACTCGCAGATCGTGTGCGTCTCGTTTGTTTTCCGTATGTGACAACCCTCTTCGGACCAAGCGCTACGAAAATAATCCAATGAGTGGCACGGCTATTATTTTCATCGTGACGTCACGAGAGATCCGACAGGAAATGAGAATTGTAATGGAATAGTCGTTCGACGAAAATACCGCAATTTAAAAATTATTTCCAGAAAAGAGATATTTGAATTAAAAAATTATAAAGATAAATAAAAATTCGTATCGGATAATTGAAATAAAAATGGATATTGTAACGAAGTAATTGAAATAAAAATGAAAATTAAAATTGAATACTTGAAATTAAAATGAAGACTGGAATTGAGTAATTTAAATGAAAATGGAAATAGCAATTGAAAAAGTTGATACAAAAGAAAAAGTAGAAATTGATTGATTGAAGTAAAAAATAGAAATTGAAATGGGAAAGTTAAAAAATATATAGAAATTTGAATCGAAGGATTGACAAACCGCGTTTGAGATTGCGAAGGATTGACGGCACGTTTAGAAAGTTGAAAAAAAAAAAATGAAAAATTGACAAAAATAGAAATTAACAAATCAAAGTTAAATAATTGCAATTGAAGTATTGAAATTAATAAATGGCAATTCGAGGATGCTTTATAACGAATGAAAAATCGTCACTTTTCGTCAGGTATAAAATGAAATTAAAAAATTGAAAGGACGATCACGAACCGATGGTAAGAATTGTACGCAAGGGAGGAGAAACAAATGGTTCTTTTTACCTCATGATGTAGTCCCAGAAGACACATCTAGGATTGGTAACGTTTTCCGCGGTAAGGTGTTGAAAATAGACCCTGACAGGTTCGGATAATTGTATATGGCGTCCCTTTCCCAACGAGGCCGAAATAACCTTGCTGTTGAGTATACGACTAGTATTTTTTTTCGTCCTTGGTTGCGTCTCGTCGTTGGTTACAACGGACGGTTCCTCATCTTGGGGTTGAAGAATTTCTTCGAGACGATCGAATGCCATGAATACCAGACGTACGATGCCATCGTCGCTGTTCTCGAGTAACGAGCGTCTCGTCAACTCGACACGATCGTTCGAGGCTGCCCATCTTTGTAGCAGTGCGTCGATAGGAAACATTTCGACGCTTCTCTCGATATTACGAGTCTCGAGAACTCGTACTTCCATCACTGCGAATCACAGATTACGAATTGAGGAATCTCTATTATTTATTATTTCGCAGCGATGAGTCTGCGGAAACGACGAGGCGCGAACAACCTTCGAACCCGTTAGACGTGCATCCAGTATTTATTACTATTAAGGATTCCACTTTGAAACTTCAAAAAAAATCGATTTTTTTTAAATTTACATTTTTCGAAAGTAAATATATTCAAAAATATATTCTCAAAATAGAGGAGGCATCGTAGATTAAGTGTAAAGTAATTTTTCACCGTCATTATTGAATAATTTCGATATTTACTACTTGTTTTTTGCCAAAAAGTAATGAAAAAGCGTGCAATGTTTTATTTCTTCCTTTTATCGCCACCGTTATTTTTACATGTATAATCAAAATTTTAGTTCAGTCGTTTTTGAGCGATATAGCGAGTCTAAAAATGCCAAATTTTTCTGTTTTTGATGGTCCATTTTTGAAATTTCAACTCGTTTTCGTACGTTAAAAGTGCACATAAAAAATAAATGTAATTATGGAAATACAAAATAAAAGTATTTATGTAAATACACAATAAATGTATTGTTAACGTATTTCAAAAGTGTACTTATCAAGCCTAACAAACTCTAGATAAACATTTTCATTCGTGTAATAAAAAATGCCTAAAAAATAGACGTTTTCTCGAATGTTGTTTTAACGATACTCACTTATATTTTTGCCCTCTTGGACGATGGTTTTCTCGTGCATGAGCGTGTCAGCCAGTAGGAAGGCATTTTCTTCAAGGCCGATTAGGAGGGAAGTGGCAACGCGCATTTGTTCCTGATGACTCAAGTCATTCCAGGATCCCATTTGAGCTTTGTCCAACAAATTACTTCCCGTTCTAACAACGCCCTGAAGAAGTTCGGTAACGCTAACTTCGCGCTGTCTCGAGTCTTGATACGTTTTTATATCCTGGGCCATTTTTTCCGCCATATTCTTTATTATCTTGGTCGTAATCATCATATCACCACCGTAGAGTACCCGGCTATTCGTAACTTGTGACAAATCGCTGCTTATACCCAGTATAGCTTCGCCATCGATAACGCGACTCTCGAGCGATGTCAGCCAGAGTGACCGACACTCGCTCAAATCAGGCGCGTCCCGATACCACTTTGCGGTTTCGCCGTCGCTAACGCATCGCCATCGGGCGAGCCCGTTTGCACTCCCCGGACAACTTTGTACGGCAACGTCACTCGCTCTCGTCGCGTTCCAATAAAGATTCCTCGCCGCCACCGGTGGACATATTTGTTTGCTGTACTCGTTCCATTGGCCGTTGTTCGAGCTCGACTCGGGATACGGGGTGGTGCCCACTGAAAATTTACAATATTTTTACTTTCCTCCAGGATTTCGTTTTTTTTATTTTTATTTATTTTTATTTTTTTTTTATTAGTCCAATTAATTTTTGTTCGCTTCCACGATTCGGTTTCTTTTGTTTTTGGTTTTTTTGAGATCACTTTAACCTATTTTAAACGTTGATAAATTATTTTTGCATCTAGGATTTTGTTTTTTCTATTATATATATTTTTTTTTTTGAGATCAATCTCATGTTTTTTGAACGTTTACCAATTTTTGTTTGCTTCCAGAATTTTGTTTTTTCAATTTTTATTTTTTTTTTTGATATCACTCGCATTTATTTTGAACGTTTACCAATTTTTGTTTTCGTTCAGAATTTTGTTTTCTTCTATTTTTGTTGTTTTTTGAGATCACTCTCATTTATTTCGAAATTTTTCGTAAGTGGTGCGCTTTTTTTGTTTCGATTGCAGAGCTAATCATGTTTTTACTGTACCGGTGGGTCTTCGACTCGTTTTCCACGGGCTAAACGTCGTAGTCGTTGAAGGTTGAGTACTATCCGGTGACCCGAAAAGTACAGGCGGTCGCTCGCTCGCCGGGGGGTACACGCCCTGCTCTTGATCGACAGGAACGTCATCTGGACCGGACCGCGTCGTTGGTGAGCTGTGTGCAGAAGATATGTTAATATTGGGTTACCAAGCGTAACGCTAGCAATTCATAAAGGGGGGCACATCCGAGTAAAAATTCTTTTTTCATCATTTTTTCTTTCGGCTCGCCTTAAAGGTCAAAACTTAGAAGTCATGACCTCAAATTTTATACCAATGTCGAAAACCCAAACAAACCAAAAATAATCGGTGATTTACCGAATCCCAAATTTTTCTCAAACTTTAATCTCGATTATTCCGAAACACACGTTTTTAAAAAACAATCGATAAATTTTCTCCAAATTTCCAGAAATTATTTTTCGATCTATTTTCTATTTTGGAAAGTAGTATTTTTTTTTTTTCGTCAAACTTGAACATATATATTATCGAATAAACAAAATTTCAATGTAATCGAAAGAAAATTTTTTGAAATAATAATTATTAAATTGCAAGTATCGTTTTCGCCACATTTTTGGGTGTGCCCCCTTAAAATACGATGGACGTTGTGCCAACACTGCATTGCGCAAAAATCAGTAAATAAGTATAGTCCCTAGTCGGGAGATAGAGACAGGAAGATACTGAACCGGAACTGCAATCAGGATATTGGCTGTCATTGAGACGAAATTCCAATTAATATTTCCAAGAATTGATTGGACGTACTCTTGGAGCGACAGCCGGAAGGGGTAAGGGACGGATAGAGAGGCAGCAGAGACATGGACCAACCGATCGGACGGTCAAGCCAACAGACGAAGATACACATACAACACTCTTTTCCGTAAAAATTCGTATCATCGAAGTATAGGATTATGAATGTATAAAAAAGAAACAGTCCAATCCAAAAATTAATATTATTCATTTTAAACTAATCTATTTAAAATAAATTATTTTTAAAAAGACATTATTTACTGAATAATAGTCAAATTGGTATAACAAAGCATTGAAGTTATAATTATTTAAAATAAACAGTTTAAGATAAATATTATTTATTAAAAATGGATCTTTAAAAAAATGTATTTAAAAACTATAATTTACCGAATAAAAATCAAATTAGTGTAGGAATAGTAGTATAGTAAAAATATGATGATACATCGAGTCCGGAAAATAATTCTCAATTTAGAATTTTTTATTAATTCAGAATAATTGCCAATTTAGAATTTTTTATTAATTCAGAATAATTCGTAGTTTCGAATTTTTTATTAATTCAAAATAATACCCAATTTATAATTTCTTATTAATTCGAAATAATTTCGGATTGCAAATTTGGTATTAAGGGAATGACGAACACGTTGGAAATTTTTGACGCGGCACCTCGTTACGTCGGTAATGACAGTTTTGGGATTTTGCGCTGCGAGTAACTACCGACGGATGGCGCGCTCCGCACGCGAATTCGGCC
>JAPYZI010001304.1:0-68117 GCA_030523105.1 Ophioninae sp. A BG-2022a
CTCGGCAATTGTCCTGCCACGATTCTTCGCCCGAAAAGTCGAGAGTTCGCGGCCGAATTCGCGTGCGGGGCGCGCCATCCGTCGGTAGTTACTCGCAGCCCAAAATCCCAAAATTGTCATTACCGACGTAACAAGGTGCCGCGTCAAAAGTTTCCAACGTGTTCGTCATTCCCTTAAAAAAAGTATTCGTCATAAAATACATTTTGTTTGCACGTTCGATTGTTCTAGCTGTCAGAATTACCCGCTTAGATTTTCTATGCAAAGACAACACTTTTTTACTGTAATAAACTTCTTTGTTCATTGATATGTTTAAATTAAAAATAAATTCACGCAAGATGAAATTCATTGTTCACGAAACTACAAACTTGATATTTACGAATGTCGTGTTTTATAAATTGATTAATTTATATAATCCGTTAATTACTAAATCGAATTTCATCGAAGATACAAATGATCGAGTTCAGTTAGAAGAGAGAAGAAGACGTTACAATGGAGCATCAATTTAACAGTATAGTGGTGATAGCTTTGCGAATAAAACCCCGAAATTCAAATGATCATTGAAATACACAGGGTGCGTTGGTTTCTTGAGTCAGAAAGTGATTTTTAATTCCGCATCGATACAGAAATAGTTGAATGACTTGCGGCAACGTAACGTTATTTCAACAAATACCCTCTAACTCTAAATTCCGAAATTTTTTCACATTTCGGCAGCCGGCGTGCTGCATTGCTCGAATTCTATTTCTCTCGCTCTCTCTCTCTCTTTTCACTTTTATGCTCGCCGGAACATTCTTTTCGTCCGTAATATTCCACCGGTGCACATCCGCCAGAGCTTTTATCGATTCAGTCTCATAATTCGCGGGGAATTATGGAAAAATTGGCGGGCACAAAAAATTTATCGAGAATCGAAGGCAGAGGGGGCGTGAGTGAGAAAAAATTGGTGAAAAAGTTCATTATAGAGCTTCCTGTGCTATGCATTCGATCATAGGTCCGTTCTCGCGTGTTGGCGTGGTCGTCATTGTTTCTCTCACTCTCTTTCACTTTCTCTCTCCCTCTCTCTTTGCTGATGGAAATTCGATAACGAGGAGAAGAACTGTGCATGAAAAAAAATGAACTTTGCCTATTTTTGTCTCCTGCAATATCGGTTGTGTCGAATAAGCGAGAGGGTCGAAAGGGATGGAGGGAGAGAGGGACAAAGAGAAAGAGAGAGAGAAGGCGCGAGAGCAGGCAGAAAGGGGCGACGCAACAGTATGGAATAAACCAATGAGTAGAAGTTGTTTTCGCCAGCAAACCTAATCGCTTCACGGTGATAAGAAAAACTTTAAATTCTGCCAGATGTGATATTCAGCCACAAAAGCTATACCGGAATTAAGATTTCGAATTAGCGATTCGAATGAAAAACTTCCAATTATTTGCACCAAGCACCAGCCATACTTTTTCATTTGCAGACACAAAAGGAATATCCAGCAAGGAATCCTCACGGTAACTCGGCGATTAATTCTCAACACATAGCGAATGAACTTTAAACTCGTATTTTCTCAAAGTTCCACCAACAATTACCACAAAATACGTGAAAAAAAAAGAACCACAAAATTATTCATACAGAATTTAATACTAATAAGTATTTTCCATCGGAGTCCTCATCGGTCTCGATTGAAGCGGTGAATTACAACGAAGAGAGAAATCGATCGCTCGATAAATTTACCATCCGATAGCTGCGAAAGCGCGTATTTTCCTCGAGAGACAATCGAATCGGTGATAAGAGCTTTGAGCGTCTTTCATTTCTCACCGCAAATATATAATTCCGAATATTTCTTTCTCTTCCCTTCCCCCTGTCGGCCTCTCTCGATCCCTCGTCTACATCGCCGAGAAACGTGTCGATTAGGGTGGCAAGCGTCAGGGATAGTAGCAGGGTGTACGTCGAAAACAAAAACAATTAAGCATAACAGGGGAGAAGATACAGGAGGGAATAAGAGATGAGAGCGACAGAGAGAGAGAGAGAGAGAGAGAAAAAAAACGGTTTGGGTTGCATGATAATGCGTTGTAACCTCTCGGTACGGAAGGGGGAGAGAAACGGAAACGTCGCATAAAAGAAGAAACGACGTTGGCGAGCGTGCGGGCAAACGGTGTAGGAGCTCTGGTGGCGTCGGGTCGCGAGATACCAGAGATTCTTACTTTGCATTCCTTTGTGTATACGAATCCCTCATACTCGATCCTTCAACTCTCTCTTTTTCTCCTATCAACTTCTATCCTTTCTCCCTTTCCCCCATCCATCAACCCTCCCCCCTCCTCCTGCTTCTCTTTCACCCGTTACCTCTTTCCTCGCGTCTCTTCCGTGCGGTAACCTCTCACAGCCGCCGACCAAGAGAGGGCGCTAGCGCGAGCACACGCGTTACTCCCCTTCCCCTCCCCCTGCCCCCTCGCCGAGCTGCAGAATACATCTCCTCCTTCTTCGCTCTTCGCTCGTATCCTCCGGAGAGCGTATCCACCCTCTTGAGGCTTGAACTAACGCCCGAGGTTTTAATGCACTTGTCTACTCCAGATGCGTTCATGAAGACGGCGATATATGACGTTTCTCTGTGGAAACGAGTGCGCGCGAGCGGAAGAGTCGAGCCTCTTCTTTCCTCAGCCATAGTTGTGAACGCGTACACACACACGCGCAAACCATATTCTGCTTATACGTAACTCGTGTACGAACGCATACGCGGAGAAACGGCCGGAGTGCGGCAAGCGTGCGCGAGATAGCGAGACAAGCAGCTCCAGCTCTGAATTGCATACAACTCACCCTTCCGGTCTCCCATCCAGCCCCTGAGTATCGCGACGTACACGCGTAGGTATCCTAACGGGACGGAGAATTGGAAAGAACGAGAGAGAGGGAGAGCGAGAGACTGGTGAAGGGGGGGGGAGGAGGAAGGGGTTGGAAGGGGCCGAAATCGAGAAAGATACGAGCGAGGAAAAGACGAGATAAATAGACGCGAGGAAAGACACATCCGTAATACATGTGGGCAAGAAATCTACGGGCTCGCAATAACGGGAACGAAGATGCGCGTGGGCATGGGAGATGGATAAAAAATTGCAGTTTGTATTCCCGTTGGGAGTTTACTCACCATACGGGGAATTACCGCGACGAAGTATTTTGTAGGTTATTTCAATTGGCTTTTCTCAAACGGGAGTTTACTCAAAAGAACTCAGGCCTCGATTGGCATTGAGTAAAAATATGAGTACGTTGATTACGAGAATCAATGAATAGATGGAACGAGGTACAAGTTGCCAAAAAAAAGTAAACGAATCGATTAAAAAAAACAAATAAGATAAAAGACAAATAAACAAATTGATGAAAAGGTAAATAGGTTGATAAAAAAAAATAATACCTCGCATGCTTATAATACGAGTCACATAAATTGCGTCATAAAACACGTCGCTTCAGGAACGAAATCGATTATTCAAAAATCCAGCTCTCAAAGATCAGAGAGCATTTTGAAAAAAATTAGTTTCAACGAAAAATATACGAGAATTTTTATTTGCGAGACTACGAGTCCGAAAGAGGACTATCAGAAGCTAAACAGCCAATCAACAAAAACTACCAGCCGGCAATATAAAAAGTAAATTCCACTCAGTACTTGGAAAAAATGTACTCGGGAAAATAAAAAGTATACATGCCATCGAATGTTCACACAAGTAAGAGAATCAATGAAAAAAAAACATTATTGGCCAGCGATAAGAAAAATTTTACCTAAAAATAAATCGTCCGATGCAATGCTATAACGTAATAATAATAATAATAATAATAAGAATAATAAAAAGCCGAGAATTGTGAAAGAGACGTGAATAAAAATAATAATGACAACAAAAATAATAATAATACTATAAACCGACAAAAAATGTGAAAAGGAGCGGACGACCCACTATTATGCGCAGAGAAAATTACGTGCCGCGAGATAACCCGAAATTCAATGGTTCGAGAGGCGAAGCTTTCGAATATTAACGAGACGTCAATGGCCTGTGTACGGATCGAGGAGTTTGATATTTAATTTTGTTATTGAATCGAGACGCATCGGTCGTTTGTAGACTCCTTCTTCGTAGAATAAATAATTTATCAGGATTATTTTCGAGCGGACGAATTGATCGAAAATTGGAAGAGCTATAAGTGGCGCAAGGATTGAGGAAAATGAGATAAACCGTGGGACGCCCACCCCATCGATCTCCTCGCCCTTTTCGCCCGTTTCTCGTATCCGTTTTCCATCGGTTCATTCGCAGTTGCCACGGGCGCCGTCGCTGTGCCACTGACGCGTCCCGCTATCTTGGCGCTCTCGTCGCCTTCCCGCCAGGGATCGACTGCCCCTCGAGCTGGGCGCTATCTCGCGGAAATAGTGAGAACCTCCTAGGACTCTATGACGCGGACAGTCCTGACCCTACGATAATTCAGCGGCCGGCAAACGCAAACGCGAGCGAGCGCGATCTCAAAATTTTCCATTGTGAAATTTATCGGTTTTTCCACATCGTTAAGGGCGGATCAAGTACTACTGTTTTTAGGGGAGAATATAAATAATTAATCAGTTAAAATGACTAATAAATTAAGTTTATTTTTATGAATCGTACTGCTTGATAAGTTATTGTGATATAAAGTTGCCGTGAAGTAATATTAATTAATATATTATGTATTATATTAAAGAATTATGTAATATATTATTTATTTAGTAATCTTAATTAATAATAATCAATTAATAGTATATATTAATAATCGATCAATTTATTCATTAATTTAACGTTCGTGTATTAATTTATTAATTAATATATTAACATTAAAGGCTTAATTCATTGACGAAGTAATTTTTAAAATAAAATTAATCAGTAAATTGATAAAAATTGAAAATTGATATTCCAATATATGAAAATTAAAGGAACTGCAGTTATCTGATACTATTAGTTTCGATGAGAAAAATCCTGCCGACAATTACGTTTTTTGAATGCTCCGAAAGTCAGAGTTACCGCAATAAATGAATTTTCAAAGGAATTAGTCAAACGACAAGTCGATGTACGTTGACGCATTGATAAACTGGGATATGTCGACGCTAATAGATAATGCTATTGTAACACGTGCTCACCTAGCTTGTGAAGTGTGTCCACGCACCAGCTGGCTCTGCGTTAGGGTGTCATCCTTCGATCTGAAATAGGAGAAATATCAACTCTTATCAAAGATTCGTAACATGGACAATTTGATTATTGAAAAACGATATTAAACGGTAATTCCTCGAAGTAATTATCTTGGCTATACCCGATAAGAAATGAATCTCGACAAAACAATCGTGTAAGTTAATAATTAAAAAATAACAAGAATATTCGTTGATACACTGATAAATAACAGATTATTAGTTCGTGGCGAAAATATAAGTGACTTAATTAAAAAATTCACAAATTTTTCCAGCTTTCGATTCTTTGTCGATCTTCGTCGAATTCACGCCTAATATTGATAAGAATTTCAATAAACGTACACTAAAAAAAAACGATCTATTTTTCTTTGACGAAAAAAGACGATCGAAATAGTTCGTGTGCCTAACACGCATTTTAAACTAACGTACCTTTCGCTCAACAAATATTATGGAGAAGAAGAAAAAAAAACGCGGATTAGCCAGTACTCAGGTACATGGAACGCCGTTCACGTGGGGCGGAGCTTTCAAACGAAATTAGACGACAAAGCGAGGAGCAAAGAGCTGGTGAAATTCTATTTGCGGAGCTATTCCTACCCCTTGAATTTATGAATAAAGACTGGAATAACGAAAGTGCAAAAGCAACCGGCTGCACACCGTCAACGCCCTGTTGGAAAGAGAAGGCCATCTCGAAGAAAAGCCTTTCGCCGCGAAAAAATTCTTATTCAAAGTGGAACGTGTTTCTTGGACGAAGTTTGCGCCGACGAAAAATTCAAGTACAAAAAAAAATACTTCTGTACCGCAAAAAGCCTAAACTATGGTGAAAACAGCAAAAAGACAAAATCTTTTCTGTATATACGAATAAATAATAGCCACTCACACGCAATTAAAGAAAATCGATGAGGCTGGAAATATATTCACTTGGTAAAAAATATAAACAAATTTTTGTTAATTTGTAAAAATGTAGAAATATATGACTAAGCCTTAAAATGTCTAGATATCCTATAATATGTACATTGACTATAACGCTAAAACATCCTACGCGGACATTTCAATGCTATTCAAAAATTTCTAAAAAATGTTTTTTTTTAACCAGAAAAATCCTCTAAAGACCTTAAATATTAATTACCCTGTATAAATCTCAAAGTGACATCGCATTAAGTTGAGTGTACGCGATGTCAAATACGAGAAGATTCGACTGCGCCGAGAATACACCTGAGTCCAAAAGTCTTCAAAGTCACCTTTATTTCCATACGAAAATAGGTGCGTTCATCCATAGACATTGAGGCTCAAGAAAATAAGGCAAAGCTCAAAGTTAGCGAGGGAAACACCCATGCATTTTATTTATGTTCCCAAAGGCGAAAAGTGCCCACACACCCCGTACGTACGTAAATGCACAGGCGTATATAAAAGTAGACGTAGAGCCGGCAGGGGGGCTGGAAGGAAGAGCGAGTGAGACACAAGCTGTTGGCCGAGGAAAAGTACGAAGCGAGCTTAAAAGTTCTTCGAGATGTAATTAGCACGTCTTTACACAACGGGGTCGAAACAATGCCGCGTGGGGTATAATTAGTATGCGCGCGGGTTCCAAGCCACCCTGACATCGGTATACGTCGAGGGGTTTGACGATGTTGGGTTTCGCAATTCCAACGACACGTGGGTATATCGTTGTGCGGGTTCTCGGGACTCCGCGATATAAACTGCCGCGAGGAGAGACTCTTCCGCGACGACACCCCCGCGAGACCTGCAAATACAACCCTCCATAGCCACCGGTGTGCGACGTCTTCCACAACGTACCCCGACGCTCTTTATGCCTTCCTCCTCTTCCAACTTCCTCCCTTGACTTCTACTATTCTCCGCGCTCGAGCTTTTCTTTTCCCTCCTACACGCTCGGAGACGTTGAATTCGCACGCGTTTTCACACCGGCTTGATGCACAACCTTGTTAAGTGACTGGGACGCGGGCGGGTGTGTGCGTCCCCTGCGAAAATGCCTTTTTGGCCGGTTGACAAAACTCATATGCAACCCCTTGACTCGCTACTCTTGTAGGTGCAATTTGAATCGTCTTTTTTTTAAAGCTGAACTCGCTCTTCTCACCAATGTTATTGGGGAATTTAGATTCTTGGAGCGTCCGCGGAACGTTTTTTTGTTTTTACTTCTGCAAAGTCGTTTTGACAATTCGGGCACTTTCTTAGGTTTAAACTTTTTTTCTTGGATGCAGAGTTCAAACGGGTAAGTGGAATGGTCAGGATATGGAAAAGCGGATGAAAGTACACGATAGACCGTTATCGGAGTATCGTTTCGTGTATTGATCCTCGGACTTAACGAATCATTCGTGCACTGAAAAATTCGATATTTTCGTCACATTGATGAATCTCTGAATTCCAAATATTTTTATTCGATTTATCGATTTCCTTGCTCCTGAAAACTAATCCGAATCATTTCCCGGACAGTCAGATACGAAAATAATGCGGAGTACGAACGACACCTCTTAATTATCAATTTTGCCAGTCGCCCGTCATCAAAAGGATGCTGTAATCATCGCAGGAATCGTACTTGACTTTCCCCATCGTTCTATCTCTGAATAGCTATCTCGGCACTTGTCTATGCAGGCGTATAAGCGACTGAACATCCCTTCTATACGAGGATGGACTTTGCGGAATATACGAGCCTTCATATCTGCCGGTACGTATGTATACATGGGTAACCAAGGAACAAGCCTAGCTGCGCCAACGAGTGCGTCGTCTGTCTCTATGATACCAGCAAAAGCTCTCGTATTATTGCTGTACGATATCCTCTCTCTTTCTCTCCCTTTTTGCCTTCTCTTGCCGTCTCACACTCGTTACCACTGGACTGCAATTGCCGTGCGATCCTCGGCACACGCGTTCAACTCGTCGTTTGTACACGGTTGGAACGAGCGCATCGTTATAAGGGGGTCACGTAGGAACTCACTGCACGTACTATTCCCACACTCCGTGCAGTACTAATCTCGTATAAACACCTACGCATATATGCATACGCACACACATACACGGACAAACGCGCGAAAACACATTGACACGTATTTGCGTGACTGTGTCGACGCGAGTGTATCGATGTAGTGTCTTGATGTAACCCCGAACAAAGGGAAAGTAACGCGCGTCTATGCCACTTTTGAAACACCCTTGACGAGACTCACGACTTCCGTAATTCCATTCATTCCCATCGATCCCCCGCACTATTCGATTCATCATGCTCGTACACCTCGAACGAACAAACGAGAGGGCAATTAGGGTTTAAGTTGAAGACCTTTCCGTTGCTCAAATTTACCTAATTCGGCAGGTGGTACATTCATTATTGATTTCAAAGATCAAAGTGTGTCGAAGGCTCTCGCAGACGCCAAGTTTAATCGTGGAACGCGCGTTCGTTTCTTTAATTATTATCTTTTTATTAATGTATAATTATTTGTAAGAAGCGTTTATCAACCGATCATAGTTTTTTTCCGTCACTGGTCACTCACTTTTCCCATCACTTTGGAAATATCACGTCGCGAGAATAAACCATCTTTTGAACCTGTTCACGATCGCCAATAATGGCTCCTTCAGGTTGGAGGAGCCCATAGTGCGCAACACCCAGCTGATGCGAACACAGAGCGTGACGTGCCGAAATCACCACCGTTAAAGCGTCGAAACGAGTACTCACATGTTTTAATCGTTCGAGCGTAATCACCGCAAGTTCCCGAAACGAATCGATGACTTTCGGCAACACTTTTCGTCGAATAGAAAAAAAAAAGAGTAAAACTACCCGTAAATGCCGTTTTGTTGGTACGCCACGAGATATAGTATATTCAGTGCCGAAAAAAACATATACATATATTTTGTTTGGACTCCGAATAAACGACAGGTGCTGAAAATGACAGCCACGTGATGGTGCTTTGATACGAATACAATAACAATTTGCCTCGATGCGAAATAATTCAATAATACAAGGCCTTCTCTTAGAAATGCCTCACAATGGATGCACATACCTAACAGATCACCCCCATTATAGCAATCCAATACAGAAGTCCGCCACTCCGAAGCCTACAAAAAGAAACCGTTTTGTGATAGAAACCAAGGAAGAATCAAGGTAAAACCCATCACCGTTGGAACCCAGCACCAAGAAAATAAAGTCGGCCGCGGAAGTTTCATTTGCGGGTCTTCCGTTTTCGATTCCAAAGTTCGAGTGCCGGAAAACCGGGATTTTAGACTTTTATCATTTGAGGGCTTCCAGTAAGGGAAACTCTTTCTCCAGCCCGGACGTTTATCGTCACGTCAATTCGCATCGCTCACGGGTTATTGAAAACAACCTTGAATACGATCCTGTCTCCATTTCGAATCCCGCTCGTTCTTTGTTCACCGAGCCGATACACGCTCCAACGTAAGACACCGAGGTATCGGGTGTTTCGTTCTGACAGCGAACGACCAATTGCCTCGCTGCTTAATCTTCGAGATTTCAGGTCCGACGAGGAACCAACGTAAATCGATGGATAAACTCTCGTTCTACGTTAATTAATACCGAAGACTGAAAAAAGAGGGTAGAAAAAACGTTACAAGGAGTAGCCAGGAAAAAGAGAACTGAAAAGCCCAAAGTGACGCAAGTTCACTCGGGCGTTCTCTCGGGATGACGATCTGGGTCAATGCCGAGATTCGGGGTCACACTAGCTCTCCCCCCCCTCCCCCTCCACTTCCGTGTATGTTTTTCATCTCCATTTAATTCTCCAGGGGGGTTCGAGGGGGCGCGAGTGAAAGGGGATCGAATATTGAAATTGCGGGCGCAACGAACTCGCTCGGGTTTCGCATAATGAGCTCATCATTTCTATATACGTATAGGAGTGGGTCTGCACGCGAGTCTAGCACACGTGTGGGCGTATGTCGCGCGAGGGTGCACTCAAATAACTCGAGGTTGGAGGGATACGTTCGCGTTGGAATGCTCGAACAATCTCCTATCCCCGAAACATACGTGTATATATTTTCATACGTGAAAAAGCTGTGATAATATTTTCATTTAATCATGGCTCAATTGTTGACTGTACGTCGGTTGTTGAACGAGGGCGCGTAAATTGGCGTTATAAGCACATTGACCTTTGGGGGATCATCCAATTTCTCATTCCAACGATCAGCCGATTGCGTTTTTATATGCGCATCTCGATACACGAGTCCCCGTGTGTATATGTACCTACGTGAAAAACACACCCCCGTGATTTTACCGTGTTCTCACCCCTCAGACATTCGCGTCCGCATCATTTCGATTAAATTAAATTTGCCAGCGGTTCGAATGCACCGCCGTTCTGAATCGTGACGCGATTGTATTCGTCGATTATTAAATTCGCGTGAACCGCGGCCTCGGAATGTTTCGACACTTCATTATCGCGATGTTGGCCGAGCGGGAATAATGCGGATGTAATTGGAGCATAACAAAAAACAAAGCGTGTTACGATCGATCGGGGAATCGAAACGATCGAGAAAGTACGTCAGCTGTCACTTTACGGGGGCGATAGGAGCTCGACGCAAAGGCCCCGATGAATTTTCGATGAGGTTGAACGTGACGAGCCAAAAAGAGTCTGACGTACTTTCGTACGATTTTGGCTGTTTTTCGAGGCGAGGCACGCGAGCGAGAACGACTCGCCGGGAACGTAACGATCTTCGCGATACACGGACGAACCCGGGATTTCCGTAAGATCTCGACCCGCAACGGGTTCCCTTTCAACCCACTCGTTGATCCAATGTGTCGCGACATTATACCCGGACACAGGGTTCGTGAGTATCCTAGGTGGCGGAAAATACCACAGAGTCGTTTGGAACGTCGCCCGCGAGCGGGAACGCGTAAACCGAGCGATGAGGCCTCTCGAGAGTTTCCCTCGCGAAATTCTCTCACACCCTCTCGTTTTCAACCCCTCCTCGGCTTGAGAGAACGAGAAACCGAGTCAGACGAGGAGACATCGGGAATGGGAATCCTCGATGTGACCCCGAAATAAATTTCACCGACTCGCGCGAATGTACGATCTCATAAAATACGCGAACAAAAAAAAAGATAAATAAATAAAAATCATAACGGTGGTGGCAAGACAGAAAAAGGTACGAAGAAACGACTCGGTGCGAGAAAGAATACGTGACTTTTATAACTCTATCGAGACACGACTGTGTGACCCTACACGCCTATCATTCGTCCATATATAAATGTATAATCCCGTACTTAATAAAAGATACAAATGTACTTCCGAGGGAGGTCGAAAAAGAGCATTGCGAAAGTTTCGCGTTGATGCTGATCGTAAATAGGGAAATGACGATACTGGGGCTCGAAGGCGAGGAGAAGGAGGAGGAGGGGGTGTCAACGTTAATTCAACCGGTCGGGTATCCAGACTGCGTTGTTCTTATTTGTTGCCTGGCTCTTGCCAGACAGTTAATACTGTCCTGAGGAGAGGAGTAGAGGAAGGAGGAAGAGAGGTAGTCAGCCAGAGCGATAAAGCGAGAGGGAGGTATGGACGAACGGATACACAGGCCACGTACGATCTCGTGTACACTCGCGAAGCCTCTCCTTGTGTCCCTTGACGCGACAATACCGCGAAAGTGCCTGACGACGTATTAGAAACTCGGTACGTTTCCGAAGTCCTCGTGGTGCGTTATCCCGTCTCCGTTTAGATATTGAAAGCTCGCGGAAGAGATGAAAACTTCGAAATCCCAAAGGAATTTGTAATCTTCGGAGGGGAAACCGAGAGGAAGAGAGAGAAAGAGAAATTGCACGTACTTGGGAGGAGTTGACGTTTACGCAAAAGCTCGTGGAGACTTCCGACTACTTTTCTAATTGGCTTAGAGAAATTAATTAAGAAAGGAACTTGGAAAGAGTAGAGCCGCACGCTTATTTACGTCGGCCCTGAAAGCTTCCGCTCAATTATTTATATGTAGATATATAAATGAGTGCAAACTCCAGAGTGGCAACTTTAACCGTGAAGATGAATAATCTCATCTGTTCGAATCCCCGGAAAATCTAACTAATCGGATTGTTGAATTGTAACCTACGCTTTCGAGGATCGGACGTATCTGTACGCTACGTTTCTTCTGCCGCAACAATATCCGCCCGAAATTCAAACGCACCTTCATTTTTTCTACTCATGGTTTAAGCGAACATTGTCAGTACGAGAACTTTCGAATTGACCTGGGACGAAGAAGCGACAAGTGTTCGTCACCCTAAAGTGACGGATTAACTTAAATTCGAAATTAATTAAATTCGAAATTAATTACGAGCTTGAAAAATCTTTGAAATGAAATATGAAGTAATTGAAAATTGTAATCTGATAAATACGATATTGAAAATCATCGTTAAATATTGATGAAGTGAAAGAAAGTTTTGAGGGGACAAAACGGGTCCATGATCATCTTCGTTCGATGAATAAATATCCTATTACCAGACCGATGGTGCAAGAATAACGAGCGAATAAACAAGCGAATTAAAAACAAAAACACAAAAAACGATCGGGACAAAGTTATCCGTCGGACGCAAATGAAAAAATGAAAAAAAAAAAATTGACGAATAAGCTACAACATTGTAGGTAACGTACGAAAAATCAGTATCTCACAAAAGTAATAGTAACACGTTACAAAAAAAAAACAATCACGGATAGATGAAAGAGATAAAGATGCTATTTTAACTTGAAAAAATCATAACTTCGTCAAGTTTTTATACAATCGATTGGAATTTGGACGCGACACTCCTTCGATATGATACTTTAAGGGGAAAAATAATTAGCCAGGTGGCACGTTTCATTCGACGCCCAGGACTATCCCGATATTCAGACTCAAAATTGACGGATTAAATTCTTCATCAAAGCGCCACTAGCCTGTTTCCCTTTTAAAAAATCATCGAACTGCCCCTTCGTGACATTTTTCTCATCGTTCAGCGATCCACTGGCAAAACAAATATTGACAGGATCGATAAGAACTCGTCGGATGATTCGCGAGCGATCGATGGGTGGAGAAGTTCGAGACATAAATTGCGAACTTATTCGGAGACGGTTGCGCGTCTCCAAAGTCCACCCCATGGGAACGAGATGATGAGTATGCGTATGTGAACGCGCGTAAACGACTATAGTTATCGGCTGTTACACTATTGACGCGTATACGCGTGCCTATTCGACCACCCGTGTAAACCGTTGACCGCAACACTGGGCTTTACGAGGCAGATGTTGATAACAGCCTGTAGTGAACGACACACACACGCACACACTCAGAAACGGAGAATCGCGTCGATTCCCGATTAGGATTGTGACAGCAGCTGTCCCATTGCCGTTTCAACCAGCTCTATTACGACGTTCGATTTCGCCCCGGCTGTATCGCGCGTCAAGCGTCGTCGTCTGGCGCCAAGGGTCAAAAGCCTCCGAGTCATCGATACTTCGCGTGACGTTAAAAAAAAAAAAATAGAATATTCAATCAAATCTCGAAGAAGCGAAAAAATGGATATATATCTCTTCGGGGCTTTTCACCAGGTTTCATCGTATTCCTATTTTTGTACAGAGAAGTAAAATACAAGTACATCTATGTGTGTGAGTGTGTGTGTGTGTGGGTATATATCGTGGCAAATGCAAATGGGAATGATCGATGATGCAAAAATGAGAAGAGTCCTCCGAAGGGTGAAATAAAAATAAAAATAAACTCGCCAACAGAGTGCCATTTGACGAAAACGACGAATCCTCGTAAAAAGTCATTTTTTTTGTTGTTTTTAATTTCTCAATCGTTTCATTCGGCGTTCGCATTATATTCACGTAATTACATTGCCGAGTAATGACTTCGGAATGATATTTGTTCGCCGCTGCAGAAAAACGTAAAAGTGAACGTTGATGGAACTTCACGGAAAAAAGCATTCGACGAAAATATAAATAAAATTTCTGTGTGTTGGTACTCTCAGTACGAGAAGAGATTGGAAATTGTCACTCGGAAAATTAGAGAACGGTCAATCAACGTATAATTTTCCAAAATTGCCGAGAGAGTTGTTGGCGAATTGCCTTCGAATCGTTTTATCATAAGCGATCCGGATGTGGTACACCGAGCTACGGTTCGCTTGTGCGAAACACGTATACACAAATTTTCGGACGAGACAGCGCGTGTGCGCGTATGTGTCCACTAACACGAGTACGTATCAACGTAAATGGACATATCGGATGAGAACTACCGAGACGTCTTCTAACGTTTGATTCGGTATATATATCGCACTTCCGGTCAATTAAGCGAACGGCGACGACGGAGAGGAGCTCCCGAGCGTCCCGACGAGACGAGCACTCCAGGGAGAACCAACGAGGGAGAGATAAGTCGGAAATCAGATGCATGGGCGCTTCACTCGCGTCGCTTTCCGACGGGCAAAAACAAAAGCGAAGATACGAGTATCTCGAGGATCTCTTAACTTCCTTATCAATCTCTCATTTCTGTTACTTTATTTTTGTTTTTCACTAAATTACGATTTTGTTAATTTTTCTTTGTTTTTTTTTCTCGTTTGCTGCAAGTATGATAATTTGACGAGTAAAATTATCATACACTTCGGAAAAACAGCACGAATGTTCGGACTGGTATTCAGAAGGTAAATTTTATTTATTTTTTTGATACACGTTTGGAATATTTAGAATTTCGAAAACTTTTTCACCCCGAAGCTTTTTTTTTTAAGCTGGCAAGATTGTTAAGTTGAATTTGAAAAAAAAAACGAAGAAATAAAAAATACGAGTAATTATGTTTTGGGGAATTTCTAGTCAGGTTACGTAAACGATTGAGCTATTTTCTTCAATTATTTGAATTCGAGGTATTTTTTCAACACGAGCCATTTATTATTTACAACCGGGAAGTGTAAAGAGCTTCAAACTACAGCAAGCTGTGATAACAACGACGAGTCTATTCACTTTATTCGACACTTCAAGTGTCCGTGAATTTTGTATAACTTTAAATTATTCGTCAAATTGAAATAACGATACAATCTCGTAGCGAGAAAAAAATTGTGAAAATAAAGTTTGTTCGTATTCATTTTGACGCTTGTAATCAAACGTCTCATTGCCTGCACGTATGCCAATTTTCTCGCACAATTAAAAAATCACTTCGCTATGACAATGCGAAAAATAAAAAAAAGCTGGTATTTTCGAACGAATAATGATCGATGATGAAACGGGGAAGGGTAAAAAAATGAACGACGGATGGCAAAAACGTTTTCCTTGTTACATTGGGAATGTAAAACGACGAATCAGCCGGTTTATCAGCAGGGCTGCGAAATGAGGGTCCTCCCGATAACGGGACGTAAAAGGTAACGGGAATCAAAAGAAAACGTTTATCCCTTTTGCAAAATAAAACGAAACGACAACGCAACACACAAAAAGCAGAAATTATATTTCAGTAAAAGGAAAGTTGATATCGAAGATACACATGTACAAGCGTAAATATAGATCGGAATAACGGTAATTATAATGAAAGTGAAACGGTGAGAACGGCTGGTATCGTTTCAGAGTATGAGTGTGGACGTATACGTGTGTATGCCGCGGGTGATTTGCGCATGTAGGTGAGAGAGCGCACTGGTTAACGTACGCCGCAAATCGACACACTCGCGATGAATAATGAGGTAGGAAAATTAAATTTCAATTAAACTCTATCGGATAACGCGAGGTGACGAGGCACTCCCCCCGGCACTTTTCGTTTATCGTTTTGGGTTCATGCAACCCTCTCTTCTTCTTCCTCTCTCTCTCTCTTTCTCTTGCTTTGTCTTTATAATTCTTTATATTTTTTTAAATTGTTTATATTCTTTATTTTTTTTTATATTCTCCATATTATTAATTTCCACCTTACAAGCATTCAGCTTCTACGTCCACCTTTTTGTTTATTTATTTGTACCATTATTTATTTCTATACTTTATTTTCTACGATGTTCCTGATTTTTAATGTTTCTATTCTCTTTCAATTTTTTTTTTATTGTATACTTCATTTTATATTCAATGCAATGCGTTTATTCACTTCTATTCTGGTTTGTTGACCATGCGATTCTTTTATTTGCCCAATAGACTTTTAGGACAAAAAAAACCTCTCGAAATAAAATATCTCACTATTTCTCTCGCGCTCTCTCTTTGTACTTTTACGTTCTATTCTAATAATCGAATCATTGGATTTCCGTAATAAGTCTACTGTCAGAATCGACGTAATTTCATCGAGGATCATTTTTCATCGAGGATACGTTCGAGAGGCGATTACGAGCCACGAAACGTTTCGAGTGCACTCATCAATTTCGGCAAATTCTTTGGTCTCCCGAGTCGCGCGGAGATTCGAGACGAAACAAACGAAAGTGTCGAATCTCGATGATTATTGATAGACTCAGGAAATTTGGTATACGGTAAACAAGAGTTTTCACGAATTTATAAAATTTCCAAAAAAATGTTATTCCAAATTTGAACAAAAAAAAAAAAAATACAGAAAACGAATTTCTTGCCAAATTTGAAAACACTTGGACCGAGGTCTTCGAGAGACGTGAAATGCTTCATCGTTCCGACTCAAAAAAGCGTTTCCCTGGTTCCGGAAATCCGCAAAAAAAAAAAAAAATCATTTTCAACAATTTCAAGACGAGTACACCGTTTCGATGTTTCTTTCTGTTTTTACCTTGTTATCGCGACGCACTGACATCGTAATATCCGTGAGAGCTATCGTTAAAGATATACGTAAACGGGAGTACGCGAGACACGTGGGGCACACTGTGATTTCGTTGCGGTCTCGTTTCGCACGATCGTCGCTCAGAGTTAGCAGTTCGATCACCGGACCGGTTAATTCTCATATACACGAGATCACGTCCAACGTCGTTCTTCGAAACTATCAGTAACGACGAGAAGAACCATCACTCCGTTTTTAATTAACAAGTTCGTCAATAGAAACGAAAAGTGTTGCGTCGCTTCACACCGTGTATCAATGTATCTAGTCTTTCTTGAGTAGTTGGCACACGCGATTGACTAAATTAAAATTCAGTTCGTGAGAGCTCGGTGTAATTATTATTTTCTTTTCCTTCCGCATCCAACTTTTCATAATCCAAGCGATTATTACGAAACTTCGATGCGATTCACACCACACGGCACATTGCTCGATTACATTCGAGCAGCCTTATCCAAATACGCGTTTTCAACAAAAATGATGGCCGAACGAAAACAAAAAAATCAATAAATATTGTCAGAAAACGAACAATCACAATTAGTTTCGTTTCGCGTTACAAATATTCTGCTCGAATCTTCCGGCACTCGCGAAATCTTGGCTCGTATACTGTCTCGTGTATTTTATTCTATTATCAATAATAATAATAATAATAATAATAATAATAATAATAATATTGCTAAAAATAATAATAGTCTTAAAGTCGGCACTAAGTGGAACAATAATAATACTAATAATAATAATTATGATAATAATAATAGTAATAATAATAACAACAATAATAAAGGAGAATTGGTCAGAGTTCGCGAAGTCGCCGGGACGTCATCGCGTTGGGCGATCCTCCCTCGTCCAGCGTCACGTCACGATTAAAACATCGAGACACCGACGATCCGGTAGTCTTAGCTCTCGCCCTCTCTCTCCCTCTCTCTCTTTCTCTATCTTCCGCACGCACACACTTAATCTATCCTCCGCCTCGCTCCTTTCAACCCCTTCTGTTCGCACTTTGAGACGAGAATGGCGGTAGAGTGGTGAGCGGAGGTGGTGGTCAGAGGGAGGGGTTACATCCAGGGGTGGTTTCTTCTCACGGCTCGTCTCGCGCGAGCCTCTTCGACGTAAGCCCGTGAGGTAACGAAATTTTTTGTTCGTTCTCGGAGCGTTTATCGCCGAGTGATCACGTGTCGCGAATATGTAACACTGGCGACGAATCGGGTTTAATTATAAATTGGCAATAATTCGCGTCACTGTTCGGGGTATTCCTTTCGTTGAGTCCACGTGTACCTCCGATAACGTACATTTGTTCGACACTTGTCCCCCGACTGTTCGACAGTACCGCGTTTTATTTGTTTTTAAATTCTTTTTTCTCGTTGTATCTCACAGCATTGTTGTTGTTGTTGTTGTTTTCTTCGCGTATACACGTTTGTTTACGTATACACGTGTGCACGTTTTAAATGTTTACTTGTTTATTGTTTCTTTTTTTTTTTCAAGTCCCATTGATGATCCCGCTGTTCGAGGGTTCCTGTACATGTGCGTTTACATATATGTACGTACGCGTTGGCGCATACACGTATGTACATATGTACAGGTATGTACGCGTACGCACGTGTGTGTATGTAGCTTGAGGGAGTGCATGTGTGTATGTGGATGTAAGGTCGGTCGACAAGGGAGGGGGAGGGGGTGGGTCGAGCGCGTGTAGCGGTGGTTATATTACAAGGAACGCGTCTTAAGTGATTCGGTCTAGCTGGTCAGCCAGCAGCTCCGTATGATGAGGCCGCCGCTTTGCTACTGACAGACCCAAAGACCACCCTAACCTTGTACACGTACGGTTGGACGACGCGTTGGTCCCCACCCCGAGTAGAACGCGAAAACTCCATCTCGCTTTATCTTCCGCTCTCTCTCGCGCTCTCTCTCTCTCTCTCTCTCTCTCTCTCTCTCTCTCTATCTCCCTCGGTCGCTCTTTCTCTTCGTTATAACCACTTCGTATAACGCGAAGCAACCCTTAGCAGGAGAGCCGACGGCGGATGCCACCTCCACGCGTCGTGGCTACTGCGCGCAAACGCACTCCATTTGTACCGAGGGGTAGTCTTATCCCCTCCAGTGGTAACAGCCTCCCGTGAGGAGCAGTAGTAACGGCCGCACCACCGCCAGAACTACTATTCTACTACCCCTCCTCGCGTATTCACAAACTTCCTCTCTTTCTGTATACACTCGCGCCTCTCTCTCTCTCTTTCCCTCTCTCTTGTTCGCCGGTACGCGCGCGCTCTTTATCCCCGCGTCTCCGTGTTTGAGCGCGCGTGTGCGCGCGTGTGTGTGTGTTTCTCTCGTTCGCTACGACGAAACGCGGGAAACCACCACCACTCGCGTTTGGGAAAAATCACCCCTCTGACGGGTTCGTCGACGACGTCGACGACGAGGAAATACAACCCCTCCGAATGTGGCCGCGTATCTCCTCCTCGTATAGGGGAATATTTAACCCCTTCTCGGGAATCCTTTGCTTCTCCTGTGCTATAGGTGTGTACGTCTATATTCGTACGAGTGCGCGAGCCCGTCTTTCTCGCTTCCTCGTTTTCGTGTGTATACACGTAGGCTGTGCACACAAGTGTTGTACCTACTTTACTCCGACTCCCTCCAATCTCGCTCGCTCTCTTCTTATTCCCCGCCACTTTTCAACCCTCCTCGGCTGCACCCTCGTAACTTCGGTTTACACCCCTCCATCCCCACCCACTACCATCACCTGTGTCTCCGCCGACGTCTCTTCCCCGTCTTAAGATAAAAACACGGACAATCGAGTTTTACAGTTATTCGCTCGCCCTCCGACTTGCGTCCCTCGATCATCCACCACTATCGTCCCTCCTCCCCTCCACCATCTCTGGCCACTCTTATCCGCTTCGCCTACTCTCCGATCTCTTTCGCTCTCTCTCTCTCTCTCTCTCTCTCCTTCGAACCTTCGTCTCCCTCTTCGTCGATAGTTGGAAAATATCGTCAACCCCTTCTACCGTGGACCTCGGTTGTGTTCTATACCGTCCGGCTGGTGATGCTGCCCCTACGTATCTATATTCGCGAACGCTTCCTCCTCCTCCTCCTCCTCCCTCCCTCCCTATCCCAAATATACCGGAACCTCGATTCTTTCGGGGGCAACCTTCAATTTCTTTTTTTCCCTTTTTTCCTTTTTTTTCAACGTTTCAACTTTTTTTCCTATCTCCTCGCGTCTACAGCCGTTGTTTTTGTTCGTTATTTTTTTTTTCTCCATCGATACATCGCCGTTATCCCCGCCCCTCGATCGCGGGATGTTCGATGCCCCTGTGCGCTGATATCGCGAACCGCGTATCTCAACTATACGAAAGTTGAACGGCGTACGGATCGCACCGCGCTCAAACGGACAAACGACTTTTCTGCTTCTTTCCTTGACGGACTCTTTCGTTTTTATCGTCGTACGTCGATTTCGGCCTCGTTTTTCCGCACGGTTTTGATCAATTTTTTCGTTTTTTTTTTTATTTTTTCGTTTCCTGATTGACGATTCCACCGACGAGGATTTTTTAACTTCTGACTTGTGCACGTAATTCGTACTTTCTTAAACGGCGGTTGCAACTTTTTTCACTTCGAAATACGTTTTTTTCGATTTTGTATTGTTTCCGAGCTTACTTATCGTCCGTCGAGAAAACGCTTTTTTATTATTATTTTTATTTTAAGGAACTTGCTTCTAAGAATTTTTTTGAGCGATTTTCGGTTTAAAGGAATTTGTTTTTACAAAATTCGAGATTTTACAAAAATTGTGTGTTTCATCATTATTGACTCGCTCGTTCGACGATGAAACAAACTTTTCTGCGTCGAGAATTTAGTGGCTTCACAAAAAACACGTTTTTCTAGGATCAGATATTTTATTCGCGGAATATTTTCAGTGTTTTATACTTTTTGCGATGAGTTTTCGAATTTTTTTCGTCGATCTTAGCCGTTAACACTAGTCTCCAAGTTTTTTTCAAGAATTTCTATGATAATATTGATGCGCCGAATTCCGACATGTCCAGCTTTTGTTCGATATCGAAATAGAGTATTTAGATCTTATTTCCTGGCGCCTCAATTAACAGCGTTTTCCTGATTTTTTGACGTCACCGTCTGATAGGTTAAGGACATTATTTATCAATTCTCATTCCATGAACACGTCACGCAGTCGTTGAGAAAACGAGTGGATCTCACCGTGGCAATAATTCCTGCGAAAATGGCCTTGCATTATGACGAGGCCCTTGTGAATATGCAGTAATGGGTACTTGGGGACAAATGGAAAGGAAAGCACGAGCTAGTTTCAATTCCCCACGAGTCGTTGAAATATCATTAACAAATATGGCCCAATCATCCGCCATACTTACTAAGTGTCATTCAAACCGATTTTCCAATCCAAACTGATCGACCTCGTATCCCTCCTACGTTCGTGCAATAGCCGTTCACAAAATTACCTATTACATCGATTTTTATACAGAAAAATGTCTTACTTCAAGACTGCCGGGTATCACAAATCGAAATGTTCGAGCCAAAACAAAAAAGATGTTTTTTTTTTCGAATAAAACACCTTCTCTGCAGTTCCATGAGACATCTGTTGTGAAAAGCAAGCTTCTATTTTTCACGTCGTTTATTACGATGTTCAAACGAGCGAAAAAGAGTAATTTTTTCGAACAGCTTTATCAAACATGATTTAAAAAATAAAAACAAAAAAAGCCGAAGCGGTATATGAAATTCTCAAAATCACGAACGAAAGTCCTTCAACAAGTTCAATTATGAAAAACGAACGAATAATAAGTAAATAAAAAAAAAAAAAAAAAAAAACGGAAAGTCTGCAGAGTGAGAAACAAGATTTCTGAGATAATGATTGGTTAATTCGGAAGATACTTCCACGATGATCGATCGTATCAATTCAACTCACTGACCCATTATTCCAATGTTGCTTTATAAAAAAGTGTCATAGGACCAAAACCAAAGAGAGATTATGTACTTTCGACACTCGTATATGATTTTCGACGCATCGACCCTCAAACTCTCCCCACTCCTCTCGCTTGATCGTTTGACCCTCTTCCCCTTCCCCTGCCCCCCCCCCTTCCCCGCCACTTCATCGACGATCGACTCTCGTTTATACTTTTGCCATTCAACGAATCGCTGCTATATCTGCTCTGACGCATCCCCACCATGACATCGATTGTTTATGAAACAATTCGTTTCATTATTAGCTGTTTATATACGAGAGCATTGATCGACCACTCGGTTGACCACGCGCACTGGATTGTATTCACTCGCAACAACGGCCGAGAGAGACCGAGAGAGAGAGAGAAAGAAAGAGAGGCAATTTGCTCTCTGCAAAACCATCGCATTTTCACACCGTAATCCGGATCGTCGAGTTACTACTTTTTCAAGCCTCCTGCTTAACGTAACGGCTGTCCGGGCAGGTTTTACCGGTAATACGAGTTACGTTCGACCCGACGTTCCACCGCGGTCGCTCCAAATTTTTAGTACGTCTTTCGCCTTCGAAACGATACTTGGAATGACGTTTTTTTTTCTTTTCTTGAAAAGTTAATTTTATTTAACTCGGCACGCAGGGAGTATGCTTTATTACGAGTGAAAATTCATGGTGAACGAATCGATGAAAGCGTATATTTCATCAAGCTTGACTCAAAGTGCATTTTTGTGGAAAAGGTGTCTTCGTGATAGTGCAAGTTTGAACTGGAATCGTGGTTGAATCAACGCACGATCAAAAAACCAAATTCGCACGATTCACTTCAATGGAAAACATTCGTACGCAATTTTATAGTTCGCGAACAGTGGTCCATGAACAATTTCATGATCACTGGATCACGTTGAAGTTTACAGCGCTGGGAAACAACGAAAATTTCCGTTATTTAACGATTATCGAGTCAATTTCAATTTTACTCATTTTCATCGGGAAAAGTACTCGAATTATTTCACGGATTCGTATCAGAGATTTTTTGCTATGGTACACGAATAAAGATTTTGGGTAAAAATATAAAAATGAAACGAAAAAGTTGTTGCGTTCCAACGATGGAAACGTGAATTCAATAAAAGTGCTATAATTATTCGTGATAATTGAAGCTTTCGATAGGACTTCTTTTCGTCGCTGGTAGCTTGTACGAAAAATTGTATATTCTCACTGAAATTCGCTTCGAACGAAATTTCACGAAATATCAATAAAGTTTCGTGCTTATTGGAAAACTTTTATTTGTCGACGCGAATCCGGAAACGGTGACAAAAAAGATGCTTCTCCGTGCTTTCCGATACGTTATTTCGTTAATCAAATTTTTAATATCGAGGTCATTTTTCTTTTGAAAAAAAAGGGTTGCGCGAGTGGACTCAAGAGCGCGACGTTTACCGACGGACGACTGGACGGAACTTCTCGTTCTCCGCACGCTTGACCACTAACGACTGTCATTGCTTAAACCCTACGATTTTTCAGGCATTTCTTGCCAAACACATAAAAATTAATTTTATTTATTTTCGCATCAGTCGAAAGGTTGACAATTAGCTAGTAAACGAAACGGACTTGCAAGAGAATTGTATGGTCGCGACATCGACAGGCAAATTGAAAGAATTTTTCGATGCTTCTCGTACAAACTATTTCCCATTTGAATTATTCCACCAAAGGATTGGCGATTGTTCGGAGATTCAGGAATAATAATTCGTTCTAAGGTGGATAATAAATATTCGCGACGATTTCGGCAAGCGTCCCTCCGGAAACAATTTTGTCATAGTGGAATTTCAATTGAAGCATCGCGGTATTGGGTTATCAATGAAGTTCTAGATCATCACTGTTTCAATCAACTCCTAATCAGTTTATAAGGAAAATAACGTCGAACCTGTAATCCAATTTTCTAACTCGTCGTCATATGTTTATTGCATGCTCGCGTATATTTTTTTACTTTTTTTTTTTCATTGCGAATTATGTATTAACGTTTGTATTATTTTTCAGTTTTATGGAGAGCACTCGACGCTCACTCGGTCACAAGATTCGTCCTCCCGAATATTTATTTCTTCGGTAATTTTTCATTTTCAATTTTTGTTTGTTTTTTTTTTCGTTCGTTCATCGCTTAATAGTCAGCAGATACGTGACACTATTTTGTTTAATAGCTTTCTTCGTGATTTCGGAATATCCAAAAATCGCGAATCGCCGGCTCGTGTTTACAGCAGTATATCCAAAATGCCGGTCACCAGTCACGTCAACACACATCACACATGTCTTGTTCACTAATTTCACCCCCGGTCACTGTTTTTAATTTTCGGTTTAGTTTCATGTTTTTTTGTTTGTTTGTTGTTTTTCGTTCGTTACCGATTCAACTAAAGGACGAGCTAAAAAAAGATCGCTTATTTTTTCTTGGATAGTGACGTCTGTCGAACCGAAGAAAAAAATGATAAAAAGTAAAGAAAAAAAGAAAGAAAATGAATAACGAGGCGAGGGAAAATAGTTGGAGCATCGGCCGGGTTTTACTCACCGTTTGAGCTGGGGCTTCCTCCTTTGAGACGAGGACGAGAGGACGACGACGATGAGGACGACGCGTTATGTCGTTGTATGTCTACCGGGTGATCCGGTTTTCTTTCAACCAAACAAAAAGCACTGTTTCTTCTTCGTTTCCGGTATGGAGTGCGGCCCGTTGCGCCACTTTTCACGCTTGTCACACGATTAGCCTTTGCTTATTTTCTTTGTTTTCTTTAAAAACGATAATTCACTCTTTCAACGAGATTTTTCGCAGTTTTTTTTTTTTGTTTTCGTTTTTTCGTAATAATAATGAATTTTTACAAATGAAACGTTTAAAAATTTGTAATTTTCTTGTAATTTGGAATAATTTTCAGCGATTTGTTGTTCCTGTTGGTTCGGGTTTTGTGTTTGTTTTTGTTTGAAGTTTTCGTATGATCCACTCGTAATTTTAACGTGTCCTTAATTAGTCGCTGAACTCGCGGGTAAAAAGCGCGGCTGTGTCTCGTGTTACGGGGTTTATACACAAAACACCTCTCGCCGCACGGTCTCTCTTCGTTTATCGTGCCTCGTGTGCGCGCGTTGCACACGGTGCGCGTCGAGTCGCGCGAACTTGCGGGCTTGCGGGCGCACTGGCGGTGGTGGCCGGTCTCGCGTAGGCGGAGAAGATCGCGGATGCTGTACGCGGAGACCACGCGCCAGCCAGCAGCCGGTGGCTCCTCCGGCCCGTACAGTGGCGCCCCTGGAGCCTATTATCGCAAGCTCCCGCAACTCGCGAAAGACGAGGCTCCGACCATGGCAGAGGAAGAGAGAAACGATTCAGGAAGATCGTCCGAGAGGGACGAAGAGAACGAGCGCCGAAGCTGTAGAGAAAGAGAGAGAGAGAAAGATGGAGATTGGCTACGGGTCTCTTTCCGGTACGGAGTGTACGTTGAAGAAAGGGAGAGGGAAAGAGCGTGATAAAGACCGAGTCATTGGCACGATCCGAGGGGTGAAAGAGACCGAGAGGGAGAGAAAGCTCTGGGACAAGGAAAGCTCGATGAAAGTGCGAGAAAGACGCTTTTATCCGAGAGCAAGCGAAGTGAGAAAGCGAGAGAGAGAGAGAGAGAGAGAGAGAGAGCGGGAGGGAGGGAGGGCGGGAGAGAGAGAAAGCGAGCCTGATCGTACCAGAAGCTTGCGACGATACTGGGGTTGTGTATCGTATCAAAGAAGGTGGGGAGAGAAAGAGAGACGGAGAGGAGAGAGCGCGAGAGCGAAAGAGAGAGAGGGAGAGAACGACGAAGAGTAGAGAAATTGGCGCCGCGATGCTGCGCACGGCGGAGTGGGGAGAAGATACAGCCGGTGAATGCCTTGCGCAGCGATATACGAAAGTAAAGAGAGACGGAAGCAAAAAGCTGGAGCGCGAGCGGGAAAGTTGGTCCGCAAGGGATGAAACGCGAGTCAGAGAAGGAGAAAGAGAGAGAAAGAGAGAGAATCGACGAGCTCGTTTGTCGTTCGTATCACAGGAGAGAGACACGAGGACGAAAGTTTGACCGCGATCTCGCTCGGACTTTCCGTCTCTGTCACGAGTCTATTCCTCAGAGTGCGAAGCAACGAAGGAGTGGAGAAAGGTGGAACTAAAGGAAGCTAGCGGCCTGAGCGTTCGAACGAGAGAGACGAAGTGTTATCTCGATGCGATAAGGGCTCTCTTCCTGCCTCTTCCCCTGACAACCCTCAACCCTCTTTCCTCTTTTCTCTGGATACACCTCTCGCCGAGAAACGGTACACACTCTCGGAGAGTAGAAGGAAACATCCCTCGCTTCAGCCCCGCTGAGAACGCAGGGATACTCGCCTCTTCGTGGAATAAGGGCGCAACAACTGAGGGAGACTTTGCGCGTTAAATTTTGTGGTCATGCTCTTGCGCCGGTCACCAGTCGATGCTTCCCTCACACGGACGCGTCTCTCCCTTCCTCTAAGGTACTTTAACTTTCGCACTCCCCACTCGCCCTCAACCCACCCCCCCCCCCCCCCCCCCCCCCCCCCCCCCGCCGGGCCGCCGGGGGGCCCCGGATATTCGAAAACAAGGACAGCCTCGTTTCTGTGTCGAAACGTATCGGTGAGGTATGGACTTGGAGAAAGGAAAAAGGAGGTGGAGAAGGAGATCGCAGTCCCACTGGGATCCGAAAGGTGCGAAGTGGGGATGATGATACACCCTTACATACGTGTGAAGCTTGCGGTATTAAGATCGAGCACGTCTGGCTGATGGCCCCACTTTTTTTTTCTTTTCTTTTTTTTTTTTTAAGGCTTGCGGTACACCACGCTCAAATTCTTTTCACACCGGAGTCGTTGTAGGTATAGATGTTCTTGGCTCGATTGAGAACGACGCTTCGCTTCCTCCTCTTAAACTCACCAATCTAGCTCAATTGGTAATCAACGAAAGCCGATTACTTTTTTTTTTTTGTTCGTATTTATTTAATAGTCAAATTCGTACATCGATCTTACGATGAGATTCACGATCGATCTGCAGACGACTGATGTCCCGTTTAACGCAGAAGCTGATTCGATTATGTCCGAAAATTAATGAAAATGTTTTCTTGCATAATGGAGCATTGAGAGATATGTGGGATTGATCGTAATCGATCGTATAAAAAAAAAATTTGGGGTATAAGTAAAATATCGTTCGCTCATTATCGCAATAGTGTACAGCAGTGCTGTTTGCAATCATAACGTTCTTTTCGATGTCTATAATAATGCTTAGTTGTAATTCCAAGCAATTTTCTTTATAATCATTATTCCGAAGTAAAAATAACAATTGTGATGGAGGTTATTCAAAAATTCTTCATTACGATAATACTGCTTCTTTTTTAATAAATTTCTTTCGTCGTTTTCTGTTGAATTGCTTCCGTCTCTTTTCATAAAGAGAATATGTATTTTCAAAGTGATAAAAATGTCGTTAAAATAATAACATTTATAATATCTATAATAATAGATAAAAATGTCGTTAAAAAATAAAATTTATATAATATTTTTTTGTTACTATCATTCGTAATTATCATTGTTACCTTTGTCGTTCAGAGTTATTCGGGCTAGGGAAATAACTGTATTTTTGTTGTTATTTTTTATAAAGAGGATGACTGTACAATAATAATTAAAACTTCGATAATGAAAATACAATATTTTGTAAATTGCTTATTTAAAATGATACAATATAAAAAAAAATTAGTTTAATGATATTGATTGTAATTTTTCACCGATGATTTCGCTCCTCTACCTCGAGTGATATAATTATCTTCGAGACGGCAGTAAATGATCCAAGCTACGAAACGTTTTTCAAATTTAAGATGGTGGAATGAGAGTGGGTTGAGGAGATAGAGGAATACATGAAAGCCGTGCGGTACGTTTCTAGCAACATGTGAAGCTTGAGTAGGGGCAAGGAGTAGGAGAGACAAATAGAGAGAGAGAGAGAGAGAGAGAGAGAGGGTAGGTTTACCCTCAAGCAATGGAAAACGGGGACGAAAGCTATAAGTATAGACAGTGGATAATCGGAGAAGTGGGATCGTGTCGGTGGTGTTGGTATCGATGAATTCGTGTTGGTGAGGAAGACAGGAGTGCGAGAGAGGATCGTCCGAGTTCGTGTTGGTAGAGAAAGGAGTGTGTTGGTAAAGGAAAGAAAAATGATCTTGAGCACGTGGTGGTCAAGTGTACGTGTTTGCTAAGGGGTTGTTGGATGAGTGTGTCGGTGAGAAAGGGTTTACCGGACAGTGGCGAGCTCTTGCTTAGGTGGCCGATATCGGAACTAAGAGAGGAGCGAGAAAGGGAAGGGGGCTGAAAACCGAAATCCCCATGCCTCTCTCCATCTCCGTAGAAACCCCCTTTTTCCATCCCCCGGATATCCCACCACGGCAACACTCGACCTTCTCCTTCGTCCGAGCTTTCCGTACGCAAAACCCCTTTCGCTGCTCTAATGCTCCACGAAGCTTACCGGCTGTCAGAAGATCGAGGGAAAGAACCAGTGATTAAGAGTTCGAGTTTTTCTCTTGACTCTTCGCTGGAGGTTGGCAATTTATCGGAGGATCAGTCGAAGAACGTCCGTTATAACCAAGAATAACGAGAGTATTCGTCGTAAATACAATTTGGCGTAGTCGACCGCTCGTCACTCCAGTTATAATCAGGATTCTTTCGTCTAAGATATTCGAAAAAGATTGCTCGAATAGTCTTGAGGGTCTTTTAATCGATCGGAAACTTTCAGCGGGCGTTCCGTAAATTATTATTTGTTTTTTTTTCGCCGGAAATCGGACGGGTCTTCAACGACGATTGGGCAAATTGGGCTCGAAAGCTAAAACAACAAAAGCAATCACTTTCGTCCGCTAGAAAGATATATCTTTACGAAAGTACACTTCTATTGATGATACGCTTCGTTCTCAGGCAGGCTGCGCCAGAGAAAAGGCCCAGAATTGAGAAAATCCGAATACGAGATTCCTCCGATACGAAAGTACATATATGTTGGATGTACGAGTCGACTGATCTTAATTACCAATTGTGACCGAAATTCTTGGCTAATTAGCACGCCATCCTATTGCGGAAATCTCGGTAGAAAAGTGGTTGAACTTTCGTTTTTACGGTATTTCGAATTCGTTTTTTGATTAAACATTGAACCATGCTGGGAATTAGTTACTTTCTTGCAGGCCGGGGTCCGAAACGAGTCTGAAGAGGACGAGACGGTCGTGCGATGAGAAAAGAAAAAAGTGAGAAAGGAAGAGGGGGAAAAGGAAGGGGTGGATAAAGAGAGCAAAGGAGAAGTAATGACTTATGAACCTGTCGTCTCCTCGATTGGATTGACCATACAGGGGTGAATCCTCCAAACCACGTTACAGCCTCTCCTCTCTTTCTCTCGTTCGTGTCATAGTCCTCACGCCCATACTCTCGCCCCATCAATTCCTCCTGCCTATACACGTTCGTTCACTCACCCCCAAGGCTCGCTTACCCAATCACTCTTCCCCCCGCGCACCCCTTCTTCGCGTACATTCCCTCGTTCGCCCCAGCATGAAAGAGAGAGAGAGAGAGAGAGAAGCGGTGGCCGAGAGAGCAGCGGCTCGGCGCGAAGCTCTCGATCAACCGTCGGTATTTTTATCCCCGCGCACTTTTTAGGGTCACTTGTTGCTTTTTAATCCGGCCGCAGTCGCGGTTGGAAAGATTGCTGATGCCTCTCCGGCGCCCCAACCGTGTATATTCGAGAGGCAGTAAAAGACATCTGATATCTCTGCTCTCGTCCCTTGTATATCGATCTTCCTTCTGTTTCTTTTTTTCTTTTTTCCTTTGCGCATATCGCTTCGAAATTGAATTCTATTGCTCGTTTCCTCGTTTCTTTCGTACGTTCGTTGTGATTATTATTAAATATATATTTCCCGAAATTACGCGAGACGAGTTTTTTTTTCAAGTTTGATGGTGGGTGGTTGGATCGACGAGTTCACTCGAATTTGACGACCTTTGCGTATCTTTTTATCTGTTGGTACGAAGCCCCGAGTTCACGTCCCGTTACAACGAGAGCACGGATATTTATGGGAGATTCTTCAAAGTGGATAAAACGAAGAATATTTTATTTAATTCGAACAAACAAGGCTGAATCAAATACTATTTTAATGTGGAAATGTGAATAAAATACGGTTGGCTCGTAGGAAATTGTAATATTCGAATTTTTGTAAATTTTATTCAATTTTGAGAAATTTTATACAATTTTGAGAAATTTTATTCAATTTTGAGAAATTTTATCGCTCGTGACAACATTGTATAATTAACTTGGACGAAGTTCATTTGAATAGCTGGATTTTTATAAAATATCGAGAATTGTGGATTTTGCGATTATTTATAGGACGATTACTGTAAATCGTCGTGGAAGATCGTATGATATTGTCCGCCATTCGAATACCGAAGGATTGGCTCGTTCTTATCGATTTCCTTTGTTTTTTGTTGTTTTATATCACTGATAACTCGGCGTGACGCTCCAAAGCCCTTTTGGTAGTGAAAATTGATGTCCCGAAAATTCAAATGAAATAACGAATGGTCAATTAAAAACGATTCTATTGTAAAGGATTTTCGTCACAGCAGGTGACAATTTCGTGCAAGATATGAAGCCATCAATTTGTCACGTGGTGCATTGTCCACCTGTGACGCTGAGATTTCCAGACAGTATCGATGAAAATCAGTAAAACGCATTCCTCCTCCAACAAACTGTCATGGCTAATCGAAACCCCGAACACCCGACATTTTTTTTTTTTTTTGTTTCGTTATTCGCTTCCATTTCGAATTCAGGTTGTCAATGATTATCCGGCTGTCCCTCACTACGGAGTGACGCGAGTGTTAAGAGTGAGCCATCATAAAAAAATGCCTGAACTCAATAGGCTTGAAACTCATAGCGTTCCTCGTACTCCGAACTGCTAAAAATCCCATAAATTTTTCGAAAACACACGAGGATCCTCTTCTAATATCCACCATTGGATATCGCAAAACCATCAGAAAATTGTCCAAAACATTGCGTACGAGCCAATAATCAAACGGACATCATATCCTTAACCCCAACATTGCTCGAACCATCTTCACTCACAAACACCCCACAAGTACCAAATCAAAATCCCTGAACGCATTTCCGACCGATTCTCCCCGCGTAAATTGGCCGGCTGTGTCCGACGATAAAAAAAAAAAGGTGATTAATTCGAGCAGCTTCGTTGGAACGTGTAATTTCGTGGATAGTCGTGATCGTTTGTATTAACGAGCATCAGCGAACGTGTGCGTACACTTATGAGCGTACATACCCGCTACGGTGTATGTTGGTTTTCCTCCCGATACTCGATCAGCGGTCAGGCATTTTTATTCGCAGATTTTAAGGTCACTTGTTGCTTGTTTAGTTATGTGTCAGAACGTGTGGATCGGGAGGGATACGGGGGTTCGGTAAAAGGAGGGAAATACACGTTTCCCTCGTACCATTCGTATAACGAGTACACACGCAACCTCGGAAATGCACACCCACGTATCCACACGTGTACAAAACAAATGAACGTACGAGCCGGATGTTCGGTTGTGCGGGGTGTCTCTTTTGTAGTGGCTTCACAGACACAAGCCTGAATTTGGCGTGAACAGACGCGGAGAGGGTTGTGTTTGCCATGGGCCGATAGGTGGACGCCCTGTCGATTTCATTCCAACCTTTTCCGCCCTCCTGTCTGTCGACCCCCCGCGTCCTGCATCCGGGTCGACCTTCTAACCGAACCGGTCGAGTCACGGCCATCCTCGTTTGAATCTGTCTCTCCGCTATTTTTTTTCTCCCTCGCTTTTTCCTTTTCTTCTTTTTTCGCACGTGCCCATTTTTTTATTTTTTTCCTCCAGGTCGCTCGTAGATTTTTCACGTTGCGGCTTTTTTTGTTCGAGCTTTCGCTGCTGTTGCGTATATATCTCTTTCTCCCTCTCTTCTTTGCTTTTGGTCAACCTCGAACTCTTTTCGCTGTCGGAAAACGACTCCGGTAAGAGCACTTTCCAAAATACCGCTGGCAGTTTAATTTCTACACCTGATAGTCCGCATCAGCCACTTTGATCTCTTGTTGCTTATCGAGATAGGCTTAGATTCGACGTTGTTGAGGGGTTGGAAGTTATTCGGGGAAATTGATCGCCAATATTCAAAGGGATGGTAATTCCAAATTAAATCGTTCAGGAATGTACCAATATAGGTGGATCAATGTCATAACAGTCGGTCAAATAGTTCACGAAAATATTGGTGTATTCATAGATATTTACAAAAATGAAGCTAACAGTGTCCTTGATAAACGGCTGGAAGACTATTTTTCAAAGTAAACCACGCGATTTTGCAAAGTGTACGAAAACCGTGGAGAACCGTCATTTCAGATGATAATAATAATCGAACGAACCCGGATCTCTACGAAGATCGATCAACAGACAACGCTTAATAGAAAGCTGCGTTTCCTACCACATACGTTGAACTTTCTTCTTCAATTCGAATAGATTCAAGCGAGGAATGACTTTGAAAAGTTTTCAAATCTTTCCTACCGGACGAACCCTTTAAAGATCCAGAATTCATCTCACCCTCGATCCAAGGCAGAGACATTTATCCGAGCGTATATTCGTGGGTGAACCGAACGAGTATTGGAACAACGAAAGGGTCGGTCTCCCTTCTATCGTCGTTCGGATATTTCTTGGGAGTTCGGATTTGTTGGATTACGAAACGGCGATGGAAATATAGGTTAAACGAGGGTTGGAAGAACGACGGAGAAGTCCCGTAGGTTGCGTACATCGATGATCTTTTGGTAGGAAAGGGAATCTCGTGTACGTCCCCGAACGCACCATCGGACCCTTTGTCGCTCGAACGTTCAACGGTTCCCATACGTGTGACTGTGCATAGATAGAAGTGTATTCCGTCCTGACCGGACGTACGTGCGGCAAGCCACGGATGCGTATGGGTGCGGTTGATTTGCGAGCACCCAGGTTCCGCCGATCGAACCAATATATACGTATGGATAGCCAGTGCAGGATGTTACTCCGTTACTTGATCAAATCGACTCCCCAGAGTCAGTCCTTTCTCGTTCGATAGCCCGTCCGATTCCAGTCCGAGATCTATGTTCTCAACGGTCATTTCTTGTTATATACGTACAAATGTGGGCAATCTTGAATTTCGAAGACTCTCGATTTCAGGGACCACTTAGAGTCTCGATATCCCTAAAATCAATGCAAATCGCACGCTTGCAAAGTTAAGCACATTTTTAAAGATTTTATTTAAGAATCTTTATTACGATTATCGGGTAATTGAAATTTGAATGAATTTTTGTCTGTAGTTCGCGGTGTTTCTCTTCACGAATTATTTCGGTTAGTCTTTAGCTTTTATGGGCCAGAAAAAAATCGTCCGTCGATTTGTATCTCCGAGAAGCGAGGGCCAGGTCGATCGTGAGAATGCTCGCACTGGAGATCTCGAATGCCACAATAATTGGCGATCCTAATATTACGATACTAATGTACAACGCCTATACGCGCCTTATCGCTGTTCTCGTATGCGAGTTTCAACAATAATTACGGTCCTCGGGTATTGTTATTATCTGATCCCATCTTGAGGATCCGCTGCATTGAGTAACTCGGATCGCCGTAGCAACTTGGACGAACCCAAGGAAAACTCCTAAGGGTATCACCCGTACTGTGGGGAGAACCTCGTATAACTCGAAAGTGTTCGTACAGAAACACAGATATAATGCGCTGATGGTAAGATGGTCTAATATAAGACGGCTTTCGCCGTTATAGAGTCTACGTGATAGTTTCGGCCTTCATCGAAGCCTAAAGGAGACAGAAAAAATGGAATAATTGTTTTTTCAATATATCACTTTTTTAAAACAGTCGAAAATGTATAAGATTACTTCTGTTCGGTTATAAATACAAATTTATAATCCGAGCAAATTTATAATTTGCGATTGTCATTCTTTGATAAGTATGACAATAATTATAAGATGTAAAGCAAAAACCACGAGGCGCGTGGAATGAATCGTTCATTGGTGAATAGTTTCACCCAATTTGTTAAACATTTTATCGATAATGATTTTATTTAAAAAATGATATGACTCGACTGGATTCGCCCACACTTCTTGCTGTAGGCTATTGCATCTGACGATTTTCGATTTAAACATTAAAATTATTTTCATAGCTATTAAAAATTCAAAATCATAAATTTGAAGAACAATCCGTATGGGTTTGTAAATATGCATGGAACTAAGAGCAATTATTTCTATAATTTTACAAACATATTTCTCTTTTCTTTTCATTACTTTCCCTTCCATGACAATTCCATTAATCAAAAATAAAAACAGAAATATAAATATTCTTTTTAGCCGTTTATTTTTACCAAAGAACATTTTTCGACGCTCCGATATATAATTAAACCATTACCAACAATTGGGAATAGTTTGTATGTCCACCCTTCTTGTTTTTCCTACTTTATAACCTGCATGGAACAGGATCGAAGCGCAAGAGGAATGAAGGGCCAATCGGTCACAGTTACCGTCAACGATTGGTTCAGTCGTTCGTATCCAGGTCGTCCCTTGCCCGTTCTTCTTTGGTCGTTTTATTCGCTTAAAACTGACCCGACAGAGGCAGAAATAATTCCCAAAACCTTTCAGAATAGCAATTCGTGATAGTACAATCAATTATCGTGGATACGTACTCTACCGTAATTCCCGGGGCTTGCTGAAATAATACGAGCAAGTGGTCGTCCGTTTCGCGAGTATAAAGCAGCTAGACAGCCGGAGCGCAATGTCTCCGTTTTCGTTTACTTTTTTGCTCTCTTTAACACGGCTGTGTCACCCTTTCCACATCCCTTAAATATATAAACACATATTGCAGAACTCTGAATTGTGTAACGTGGAATATACGCGTCATGTATACATATATAACACGTCAGCTGAAGTCAAACAGCGAAGGGAAGTTTCGCTATCCTCCCCCCTCCCTCCCCCCCAACCAACCAACCCTTGCTTCGTTCCGTCTTTCTTCGTAACCGTTCGAATTAAACTCTTTAACCGTCCCATTGTTTCTGATGGGTCATTTTCTCGTCATTTTGAAATTATTATATAAATTCGTTGGTGGTCCTTTACATGCGATCCTAACCGACTAACGCACACACACATTTGTGTCCATGTGTATATGTGTATTTTTAAAAGTACATAGAATTGCACATGCTCGCGTAATTCCACAACGTCGTCTATTTTTATGAATGCTCAAATGAAGAGGATATCAACCCACGTTCTTAATTTTTGTTTTGTTACCAACTATTCGTGTGGGTTAAAATGTATTACTGTAAAACTGTACATTTATTTACAGGGTTAACATTTATTTTGGCTCAGTCTCGTTCCTCAACAAGAACTCACTTTCTCCGTTAGTATCTTCGCTACGATTAGGTTTTTATAGTAAAAACTAGAAGTTACTGATAAATGAATTGGGGATGTTGTATTTCTAAGTTATTTGAGCCTAAGATCCTGCGCTATCTGTACCAATTAAAAAATATACAAATCTACAAAACATCTACTAATCAAAAATCTACATAATCTAAAAAAATCTACGAATCAAAAATCTATATGAGCTACGAAAAATCTACAAATTTACATAACCTATGAAAAATCTACAAATCTACAAAAAATCTACAAATCTACAAAAAATCTACGAATAAAAAAATCTACAAATCTACAAAAAATCTACAAATAAAAACATCAAAAAATCTACAAAAAATCTACGAATCAAAAAATTCTACAAATCTACAAAAATTCTACAAATCTACAAAAAATTTACAAATCTACAAAAAATCTACATCTAAGACCCTGCACTATCTGTACGAATAAAAATCAAAAAATCTACAAAAATCCACATTGTCCAAGCCCAGCACTAAAGCTCGGCCGGTAGTCGTGTGTTCGAGGAATAGTGAAAATCTGTCGTTATGTTCAGCGATCCTATGACGATTGAATTCTCTAACGATAAAGTTTCGCGAAACGTTGGATGCAGGTGTACGTGTACATGGACAAGCAAATATTCGAACATATAGGTACAGAGAGAGAATAACGTTTGAGCGGGTCCGGGAATCGATGCGGACTGTTATGCGATTACACTACGCTGTCCAACTTCTGCTAACGAGGCGAATTGCCACTGACATGTGAAAGCTTTCCTCACGAAATCGTTCCAAGTTCACTCGTATTTTCTCGCGTTTCGCCTTATCGCTGTATACACATACATTATAGGATATTATCGGCTATATTTCAGCTTGGAGTCTGGCGCGCGCAGTTCATAGATTTTAGTTTAATGATTTCCGCTAAACAATGACTCGTTCGGGTCAAAATAGCATTTCGAGGGTTACCTCTGGAGACTATGGAGGGGAGGTTCGATCCGGTCTTTGTACGCGTTAACAGGACTTCCACCTTCTCTCAAACGCACTCGAACTCGTTCCAACGAATTCTCCGGATTGTCCTGTTCCGAGTGAACGCATATTCATGGGGGAAAACGCGTTTATTGTTCCACCAACGAAATCCCAATAGTATCATAAGTGCAGCTACTATTATAAATACACATCGAGTCGTGTATTCGTAAATTAATTATCTTACGGATATATCGTAATGCACGATTGTTCGCGTATGCCCGTTCGTTTCATTTTTCATGAATTTCATAAGTATCGACGCGTCGTAGTAACTGGCAACTCTGAACAGTACCGGTACTTCCGGTTACTGCTTCAGCACTCGTACTCGACTTCCCACTGCAAGTGAGCTTCCATTAGGCCAAATGAAATTACGTCAGTGATACATCATACTCTAGACAGTTGAATGTGTACAACTAACAACTCCTAATTAGTGGTATTTGTAAAATTGTAGCTCTTTTCTTACGTTGTCAAATTACTACGTTAAAAAAATCAGAGCCGAGGTGAATTTATTATCACAATGAAACGCTAATGATAATTATAAACGCATATTTATCGAAACGCTTATTTTAAAAAAGGGGGCGCATGATTTCGTGACGTCTAATAAATGAGTGTGTCATTTCAATTCGAAAATAAATCATTCAATGGATTCGAACGTTTCATTTAATTATTAACGCAGTTTAGTCTCGACCACCGTATGTCTTCTTAAATTCTTTTTTTCTCGTCAATATTAATGATTGCATTTCTCCTCGAAAAATAAAAGCGAACTTTGTTTTTATGACACCCGTTACCAAAAAATGCTCAGTCAAGTTTTACCCAATTTTTGGAAGCGCCTATTTTAAGATTTAAATGTCCGTCGTAATATTATTTATAACTATTGAACTATAAATATTCTTGATCCAGCATATTTCCCAGTACATTTTATACTTGTTCGTTGTTTAATTCTCCAGATTTTAGTTTCGTTAGCAATCGCGTTTTAACGTTCCTTTTTTCATAATTCTTCAATAATTTACGACACGTCACGGACGGAGTCCTCGGAGTGTCCGTTACGAGGAGATCTTGAAGTTTTAAAGGGCTAATCCCAGAATTGAAAGCGAAGAGGGCCCATCCCCGAATGTAGGCTTGAAAGCCCACGTGAACGTACATCCGGGCGTTTAAAGGGTTCGAGGCGAAGAGCAACGTCTTGGTCACGGTAGGCGATTGCGGTGATCGTTGCTGGGTATTCCGGTGGTTTGTGGGGGCCCCCCTACAGGTGGAACTTTTTTTTCGTACACTCAACCCCCCTCGATAACACGTCTTCCCTTTCGTTGCTTATCTTCCGATCCCCCTATGTCTATCGAGCTCCGGGTGCGTCTTTAACGCATGAGGCCCTTTCTTAACGATTCTTTTCCGCGTGCGTGCGCTTTACCGCACTTCGGGTACACACGTATGTGGTCCGTCCCGTGCCTTACACGTGCCGACCGTTTCCGCTTAGCGATGTTCGATACAGGTCGACGCACACGCGCGAGACTTCAACATCGTCGAGGCCAAAGTTTCGTCAACCGTCTTTTCGTGCTTTGCGTTACGAAGGAGAGTCGTCTTGTGGTAACAACCGTGACGGATAAGATAAGAGCAACGCAGCAACGTTTTTCTTTCCCAAAATTCGAGGTCACCAAAAGACGTTAACGTTTCATACGAAAATCAATCTCGTTGATACGGATATCAAAAAAATTGACTTTTTATGAACATAAAAGATTGGGAATAAGGGAAAGTTAATCGAGGGTCAATTTTTTTTCACGAAACACATCCGTGCCGAATGAAACGCGGTATTAATTATATTGTTGGTTCAAGTATTGATACGAGGATAAAATAATAAAACTGGTAAGTAATAAAATAAAACATTCGGGAAATGATTGAAACGACGATTTAATAGACGCAATTGAATTTCTTTGGAAAACTAAAGAACGAATATTAATGAATGAAAAAGATGTTACGAATTCGGATAATTCGATGTGACGAACGTGAGGCGGGTTAGGTCGGAGTGCAAGATACGTAGAGGATGTAGGAATCCACGGTCCGTTGGAACACTGTACTCGAGCATTTACTACCCTGGAGTTTGTCCGACGAAGAGACAGTTGAGCCCGGTCTAAGCCCTACCGTGGAAGATATTCACCGTCCTCGAGACCAATTGAGTCTTACGTGCAAGCCTTGCTTTACGTATATTCACCATTACCACCAGGGTGTACGACTTGACTTTCCCTCTCTCCACATTAGGCACAACAGACCGGATCCGAGATCACAATGAAGATACGAAATTGGCATTGGAACAACGCTATCTTCCACGGGGTCTTATCAAACCGAAGCCATCTTTATCTTCCAATAACCGTGACGGGTTTCTCCTGTATCACACCTATCCATGTGGATAGAACCCTTCGCGATAATAGTTCGTGACACGGAAGATTGGACCAGCTCGGAGAGGCAGAAGATGACGGAATCGTTAAACGGAATCTTTGGAGAAGATAATCGCCTCTCCAGACGTCGCCCATCAGTTAAAATTTGCATCGTAATAATGCAACGATCTTTTTTTCCTTAATATCTTTTTTTTTATAATTTCCCAATTTTCTAATTTTCGTTTTTTTTTCGTATTTTCCGGATCTTGTTTTTTTTTCTGATTACCCAAATATCGTTTCGATCTCATTTTTAAATGTTTGTTTTTATGTCTTATTTTACGAATTTCGATTAGCAGATTTGAGCCGTAAGAATAATTAAAACATTTATCAAGGATTTTTGGATTTTGTATTGAAGGTCATCATTGAAGATTATTAAATATGAAATCAACCAAATTGTTTAATTTCGATTGACTACACGATGATAATTTTCTTCTACCTTCGCTAGCACAATTTAGATAATTAAAGAAATTAAATCTGCTAATATCTTAGTCAAAAACAAGTAATCGACAAGTTCTGACAAAAAACTGCTACGAAAAAAAACAATCTGCCATGTTTCGAACCATACGACGTAACGCACATGCAAATGCGTCGAAAAACTCTTCCATAAAAAATAGTGAATTCAACTTCGAAGCCGAGAATCCCTGATGAAAGATACGTTTCAGAGTTATCCAAAAGCAGATATCCACTGTTCTTCATTTTTCGGTTCGTAAGCCTAACGTCACCGCATCGACGATTGTTCTCGTCAATAACGCTAGTCCACTAATTCGATTCCCACAGTTTACAAATTAAATCTACACGATGCTTACACCCTTCAGAAATCCGGCGAACAAAAATGAGGCTTTTAAGTTCGAAGCGCGTGTCCTGTACATCGAAACCTTTGAGGAGACCTCGACCACGAATTGGTAATGAGTCGAAGTGATCGAAGCGGACGAAGTACCGCACACGAGATCCTGTTGTAACATCGCTCGGAGCATTGCGACAGAGGGGTCTCACACGTTGGTCAATTGATACACACACGGTGTATGAGCTCATGATGTCCCTGCGTTGTGTTCAATATCCTTCCCTCTCCTCGATTCCCTGCCTCCGACCCCCTCAATCTCCGAACCGGATTATCAGGGTCACGGTTACAGCGTATCAGGGTCATGAGTAGGGTTTGAATTGGTGCGTGAGCGGGGGTGTTGCCTGCCGATACCGGTATATGCAGTAACCAATACGCTTCCTCTCCCTCTCTCTCCCTGTCCCTCTCCGTCTGTAGCCACCCTCTGATAATGATATTATGACACGCCTGATTGTGGAAATAAACATACAGTCGGGTGGTGAACGAGGGTGAGAACATGCATCGCTTTATCACTTGACAAACAGCCCTTTGTATACACGTATACACTTGCATCAAATAAAAGGTCGTAACTCTTAATAATTGTGGGTGATAATCGCGTCAATTAAGGTGTTACGCTCGGTAACAATCGATACTCTCACATTGATTCATGCCCGTGTATGAATAGGTGGATCTGGTGCGCTCTGGATGTCGCGATCCGTTTAGTACAGTTACGCCGCTTCATTAGGCCTATTAACCAACCATCCGGAACACCATAATTGCCGGCAAATCAATCGATTCTGCGGCCCCGTGTTGCGATGACGAATTTATGCGCGCGTGCGGCCGTGTGTTGTAGAATGCACGACGAAGGTAACAAACGTGTCATTTTTTCGATCGTACGCGTTAAGCTGAATGGGAATTGTATGATATCCAGTGTTTCATTGACATTTATTTGAACGCTGCCGTGGAAACTACGACTGGAACGGTTGACACTGGAACGCTTTTGATCGGAAAGTTATAATCTATCGAAGACCCATCGGCTTCAATTAACTTTTCAAGATCGTATGATCTATTCGCGGAGCTACGGTATGTACTGTACGATTTACTGTCCTGAGTTTGCGTTTCTTTGCTTTGGTTCGACAGTCTTTTCGAGACGGTGTTTCATGATTTTTTGGCTTTCCTGTTGGCCGAAATCCAAACTCTGATATTTTAGGTTGATATTTTGCTATTGATGAATTTGGAAGCCTCGGGATATATTTTCAAAGACATACCGATCTTGTAGATGTAACGCCAACCTTGAAAATGCAATTATGAAAACTGGGAAATCTTTCAGTCCAAATAATGATTACGACGCTGAAGTTTGCATCACTGGAACGCGACCGATTTTGTTTTTTTTTTTCCAAATTTCGTTCGACAGATTTCAGCCACGAGCATCATCTAATAATTTTTTAAGGATTCCTATTCAGTATTGTGAGACTCGAATTCTCGAAAATAAAATATTTGATAATAAAAATGAGGAACTCGAAAGAATTTCTATCGCATTTAAACTATGAAAACGTGGTAATCAAGAATCACTGATCACACGATCATTTTTTTCCCTTTGGTTGACTGCGTAACGATAAGCTTCCTCTTTCCCAGCTAGAAACAAAAATCACGATTATGTTAAAACGAATATGCAAGCAACAAAAACACTGTAACACTCGATCGTACCATCAACGATCATATAATTAAAAAGGAACACTTCCCATCAAACAAATTAATCTTTCATGACTGTAATCGATGGCGGTTTGTTCTCCAGCACTCTGACACGGGTTTAACGGTTAATGAACAGTCGACACGGGTTATGGAGTCACCGACACCACGGAGGCACGATTTCGGTCGGGAAAAGTACAAAACCAGGAGGGACGAAGAGAAGGGGAGGGCTTGAGAGGTAGAGAATAAATTTTATCGAATCTGGCAAAAGTAAAATACTGCATTGGTCCAATAACGAATAATCAATTAATTAGCGATATATTTAACGGTAATGCAACACGCATCGGCGGATGGGACGAATACTTACGGGGCCTATGTTCACGTACGCCCCGGATTGCCAACCCGAATTCATGGATCCGGGTTATGTACCGACGGTTAATACGAATACTCTATGTAACACGAGTACGCGTGTGTATGCTCATCATACAATGGACACACAGTTGGACGTTTTCCACAGTACATGAATGCAGTACGCAACAGGCATGTAGCTCCGTTGGACCGGCGTTTCTCGTCGTTGTAATCCTCGCTGTCCCGTCGCTCGATATATCGATTATTACATTATCCACGCTACGGCGTAACGCATGTAACCTCCTAGTATCAGTGTTGAAAATTATGCGGCAAATCAGCGGGAGGGTATGCTTTGAATAACTAATTTTGGGGATGTAGGATGTAACGGTACCGACCACACTGTTGGACCGGGCAAAATTTTCGTGGAAAACAGTGTTCATTGGTTGGGGTTGATTCATTCGGGGCAACCGGGCGCGGAGGATAAGTGGGCGAATTCTCTTTATCTACGAACGAACCGGAGCTCCTTGGCGGTTCGTTGCAGCAAGCTACAAGCGCTTGAGCGTTCAATGAGTTTGGACAATTAAAAGCTACGCGATGTTTGGCGTTTGCATATATTTGTATTAAAAAGACGAGAATACAGGATCCCAAAGTAGATTTTTTGGCCCCGGCAAAGAGTGTTACGCCTAAGCTAACAATGTCAGGAATTCGTTACAACTTTATGGTCTCCAAATGGCGATAAGAAACAAAAAGTCTTCTTTAAATTCTATTGAAACGAGAACTCCTTTTTTCAATCACACGTGTGTCTTGATTCGCAATGAAGAATTCGTTGCAGTCCCCGGTTCAAAGTTTTCCCATCCCCGTCTAAATGTCGACGTTGTAGCCGCACTTATCAAATATTAATCCGATATAAACAACAAATAAATGCAACTATCAACGCATTCCGATTTTGGTATATAAAATACAACATCCCGACTGATCTCACGTCCCGCAGTTTTTCTTGACACCCAATGGCTCTCCGGAACACGGAATTTTGTCACGACGGTGACGGCAACTGGATGGACACCCGAATGAATTTGGCGCGGATGTTGACCGGAATTCCAGAAATAGCCGGGACGTCGATCGTCCGCGCCAGAGAATACACGGACAGCCATGTATATTTAAACACACACACACACACACACACACACACATATATATACATAACATACTCGCATTTATGTGCAAGTACGTGTACCCTACAAGATACGTCGTTACGATCAGAGGGGATGATAGAGGTTACTCTGCGACTGGAGCAACAGGCTCCAGTCTCTCATTGCTCGCGTGGAACGCGCCCGTAGTCGGGACGCCTCAGAATCTTCGGTATTTGATCGGTATCGATGGGTACTACCTAATACCTAAACATCGATACCGAGACGGACCCTCAAACATTTGGAAAGCCATCTCACTCTAGCGCTCTCTCCCTCTCTCTTTCTCTCTCTCTCATTGCAATGATACTGGATTCTCTCGGTGTCAGACTGTACACAAGCTATACCGAGGATACAATCACCCCCTTGCCATGCACTCGCGTTTCATCTCTCCTCCCTTCGCCTCTCTCGGTCTCGTACACTTTCACTCTGTGTGGATCCAAACACCGAGCCTGACGTTTAGGGATGGATGTGCGTGAGTTGTACACCTCTCTCTCTCTCTCTCTCTCTCTATACGTGCGTATAGCAATGTTTTCATGGTTGTATACGTGTTTATGCGATCCCGTACGTGCGTGTTGACAGCGCGCACATGCGACCGGTTCATGACCGACAATTCACACGCGCCCACTGTATGCACTGTGTATGAAGGGGGTCAGTGTGCCAAATAGTCCTCCGTAGCTGTATTATGTCAGGCGTATGTGCATTCATCCCCTCTATCACTCCCTTCTCGATCACTCTCCTATAATGCCATTATCACTCGACCGTTCCACTATGGGAATCGTGTGGGCATTCCTACGAAATGCCATGGATGTACACTGGGCACGGAATATTTGGAATCTCGGTTGATCGCTCGGTTTTCTTTTTTTTTCGCGATGTATGCGTCTTTGATGCTTTTCTCGGTGGGGGGAAATAAAGTTGGATGTTTGGGTTTGGAATCGTGTCATCAGTTTTGATGAATGTTCAAAGTTTGCTGCGTCACGGCATCAGGTTTTTCTTTTTTAATTAGCTAGCGTGTGGAAGAAGAGATGATAATTGGGTACAGTCTGATCTGACGAAGTTAGGTTTCTTCTTCATAGTCTTCAATCCTACTGTATGTTAATCTCCATTACAGAGTAGCAATTACAATTAGGTTTGGAAAACTTCGAGAACGGCGCCATTTGCGCAATTGCAGGTGGACATTTCTTCGAGATATCGGATCGTCGAAGAGCCATCGGTTTTTTGGGCTTTTGGATAGATGAGACTTTCTAGCAGGCATGATATATCTCGCCTATGAAATATCCTATTCTGTGAGCGAGGAACTATCCTCGTGCACCATTCGTTATAATTTCGTGTCCACTCGTTTGTAAGAGTCAATTCATTCGTCAATCAATTTCCTACTGGAATATACACCGAACTTCAGAAATGATCTATCGCAAAAGAATTCATCCAGGTAAGTGCCAATGTCATTTTATTTTTTCCTAAAAATAATCTGTGACAGATCGACACTGTGCTCTTTAGGGATATCAACGTTGAATAAGTCATTACTTCTTTAATCGGATTTGTAGAATTTTTGATTAAAAAAGGTAAAGAAGCAAAAAAACAACAAGCGTTCGAACGAAAGGACAGGGATGAAAAAGGAAATTGGAAAAAGGCTTAAAAAGGCGGCATGGAAATACGACCTTACCACGATGACGCTCGGTATTTTTCAGCTCAAGCCCTCAGCAGTGTAATTTTACACCGGAACAGTTTTACCAAAGGGACACATCAAGGCTCTCGATTAAAAAAGGGTGCGTTGACACGAAGCTTCTTCTTCGTCTACCTTTTGGTTTTCGTAATTTTCCTCCCTCTTCTTACCTTTCCCCAACCTCTTTCTCTCTTCCTCTATCGCGCGTGACTATTAAGGGTGCGCCACTGTCATCTGAGCTCTCGCTGAACACACGTAACAAACTTTTCAGGCTACGTCTAGGCTCGCGCCTTAATTTGTTAAGTAAAGTGGATTCGAATGTATAATGATCGGAACATAGGTCATTCTCGGTACTCTTGACGGTACTCTCACACATCGTCGTACATCTTCAACACGCTTCTTTTTGAGGCGTGTCCTCGATACATTCCGTCTTTGATGAATGATAAATCGAGATAAGTGGAGCGGATATCGGGCCAAAAATAGCTCTATCTCGTTAACAGCAATTTTAAACAACATTTAATCGCTATATTAATACTGTTCTAATATTAATTCGGACGTATAACAAATTATTTTGAATTTATTTCAGATTCGATTGAAACCCGAAGCTTTTTGTGGCAACGTCTTCCGAATTCACGTCTCGATAAATCGACAACGGATTATTATTTTCAACCCTCTGATTTCACGTGTATCAGATTTCACGTGAGATATTTAAGTTCCTGAAATTTTTTCAGTCCCCCGATTCCGCGGTAGTCTCTTTATAAGAAAGCTATTTTATTTTTATTTTCCAAATTTTCAGGCACCTTCGCACGCCCTTTCGGGGTTGGGTGATCTTCATTCTGAACATATATGAAGACGCCACAAAAATATATTTATTTGTGGCACGGTAAAGTCCGAATTAAAATTTAGGTTATTCGTATCAGGCATTCGTTTCAATTGGACGTTATATTCGGTGTTGACAAAGTTATGGACATCTATACGCGTTTCGTTCCGATGGGGTAAGTGGATACGAGTAAATGTGCGCGCGCGTACACTTATCTGCCGCCATTTTTCTAAAAGAAACGATAAATTTGTAATTTAATGTTTTATTGATCAATATAAAAGTCTCCTTGATCTCTAATTCTCCCCAAATTTAATCACCCGTACCTCTATGCTTAATTATTCCAAGTTTTCACGAACAATTATTATCTACTCAAAAGATTTATCAATTTTCTGTACACAATTTCCTTTCCTCCATTTAAATTTCATTTTTTCGAAGAATTTTCATTTATAATAAAAAAGAAAAAAAACCCGGTTACCCGAACACGAACGAAGTGCGTTATCAATTTTCTCTCTTAACCCTTTTTGCTAAACAATCGATGAAGGCATTCTCTAAAATTTGTGAATTCCACAGTCAGTTGAAAAAACCTACCTTATCCGACTGATATGGTTTTATTATTTGAACTCTAATCTTTTAAGCCTGACGATCCTTCGAATAGGAAAGTGCGCATACTTGACCCGGATGACTCTCCATTTGGATTTTCGGGAAATAGCACGAGACGGGCAAAGACGAGAATTGCGTTGTCTGGGAGTAGGAACAACGCCGTACATAGGGGATGCGGAATGAGTGGAAACGTTGGAAAAGGGATACCGGTTTGTCCAGTGTCGATGAGTTTCCATGGCAACCGACTGCACCACCTCGTCGCTGTCGCCACCCTTCTCCGTGCATCTCCCCCATAGCTGCAGTTCGAGTTTTCGAGAGAGAGAGTGAGAAGGTCGGCGGCGAGGGGAGGGGGGGGGGGATTTAGAGGGGGAGAAGAGAGAGCGAGAGAAAGAGAGGGAAAGTGCGCTCCGCGATGCTGCATCCTCTGACGGGGCGAACCTCCCCCAAATTTCGTGGGATAAGTGCGCTCCGGCCAAAGCACCGACCAACCGTACTCGCGTTGCCGCTACTGCTGGCGAAGTACGAGGACGAGAAGGGCGATCGGCAAAAGGGGTTTTCGAAGGGGGGCGGCTGTACGGGAGAGCCAGTGGGTGGTGGAGAGGCGGCTTGCCCAGTCACCCCTGCGTCTCGACATCTCATAATTATGGGAATTTCGCACGGTCTACGAAGCACCTGAGCTACATCGCTCATACTGAAAAACGCTCTCGGTATTCGGTTTCTTTATCGCCATCGAATAATACAGATTTCCGATTTTCGAAAATATTTATCATCGATGGATTTTTCGATATCGGGCTTTTTTGGTTTTGTTGAAAATTCGAAAGTTCGAACCGTAAGAGACGAATCATTTGTTTCAGGTAGGGTCGCGTTTTATACTGGGTCTGATGGCTCTTCATTCTGATGGTACTTGATGGATCTGTTGAATCACGCTAATCGCAATAATCAACTTTAACCATGCGCATTTTTGAGCGGTTAGAAAATATCCTTAACAATTTATAATCAAGTTTGTTAAAGGCCACCCTGGTACGGTTCAATCTGGGATACACCTCGTTTTTCCTCATAACCTTCATTTTTTACCGTTCATAAGCTAACTTTGCGATACGACGTATGCGTCATTTATCAATAAATATAAACTGCAAATATTGCCAAAACAATGTTTGCTGTAAAAAAAATAGTATGAAAAATGAAGTAAATTCGACGATACAACTTATTTTTGGAAGTATCATTTTCTCACTCGAACGGTTCTCACATAAAGGTTCCACTAAAGATCGCCGGACGAATTGGTAGGCGGGAGAGGAATCGAGTCGCGTCTTGTTTATCGTTATAAGTACAATCTGACAAACTGACGGGTTCCCGCGTAATTTGGACGTTCCGTTGTAGCTCCTTAGCTTCATTGCAACAAAATCCATCCTAGTTATTCCAGTTACTTTAAGAAGATTCAAAATGGTATATCGATTTTTATGTTTCGATTTGGAATTTCAAAGACAATTCATTGAAAAATTCGATCCGAACGAGTACGAGTGTTTCGTGCCGTAATACGAATAATTCAATAATTGAATGTTCAACAACCCAAATAAACTTATGTATATAGAGGTATCATAATCAGGCATTAATGCAACGATATCGACGTTATTGAAAAAAATACGAGGAGAAAAGTAAAAAAAAAATAATGTAAATAGTAGCGATTTACCTGACGTACCTGTTTTGCTAACGGACTTCTTTTGTGCAGATACAGATAAATCGCGCTGAATAATTGATGGGTGAAATTTTGTGGTTTCTAACTTCGACCTTGTATTATCAGATTGATGGATGCGTACGTGTACGTGTCGTCGGTGATCTGATTTCTGAGCTCGATTACTGTGCGTGACGTATGGGTGGCCTCCAAGCCTACTTGGCATGTACATCGTGGTATCAAGGCTTGCGATATACACTAGTGCTCGCGGAATCGCCGAAGGCGGTATAGCGTGATAGAAAATGATTACACGGCTTATACTTTTTGCCGTTCGTCTGCCGAGTGAATATTTCATTAATCCCATGATGCCAAGTGCGCACAACTGATCGTCGCGCGTAGCCTGATGTACAGAAACGTAAGCATGTGGATACGCGATACGGCTGAAACACGTGACAAACTTTTTCGTTTCGCACGGAAATGCAAAGCTTCACGAAGGCAATTACATCGCCTCGAGGAAAATTTTACTCGTGCTGGTAAAAAGGTTTCCTATTTTTTAATTCTTTTTTCCGATGCTTGCGATACAGCCGATGTAAAATCGAACGATTTTACGTTCGTCAAAAGGATGTGCATGATTGATATGGAATAGTGATCGTATGAAGAGTTTGAATAATTTAAAAAATTAAACTTTGAAAAGTAAAATAATATCGACACATTTTTTTCATTGTCTTTCGGGCAATTTGATTGCAGCGAAATTGACAATATCACGGGACTGGTACGCTGGAAGAAAAAAAAAATCACATCTGGACTTAGCGTACGATCGGTGATGCTAAATTGATATTTTTTGGGTCCGATGTTCAAACACTTCGGTTCAATCCAGCTGACAATGTTTCACATCTCAAACTAAACGATTTTTCGTTTATTCGTTAACATTAAAAACTGTTCAGTGAATTTCAGGTTCGTTTCGCGAACCAAAGAACATCGAGTTTCGCGACGCGACAAATTAATTGGTAGAACTGCAGTGATGCAAAATTAAGTTTCCTGACGAGTCTAATTTCGATGACGGGGAATTCACGAGAGATTTGTCAGTCATCTTTCGTATTCCACGATACACTCCACACTGATGTTAAACCGGAGGGTAACGCGTCAAGGCTGCTGTAAGTATACAGGCGTGCGTTTGAGAAGTTCTACCCGGGTGTCCTTAGGTCCTCTCGGCCTAAATCCTCAAACTATGAATTTATGCAAATCGCGATAAGACTCTGGGCGCATCTCCAAGGCAGAGCCCTACGAGTCTGATTCCTCGAGAACCCCGGAGCCACGAGGAGCACCCTCGGAACCCTGTATCATAGTCAAGCCTCCGCAATTCGGACCGTATCCACGCCGAGAATCGCCACCGAAACTACCCTCGCTTAGCCTTGTCGAAGGGTTGCTACCTAACCGAGCGTTAAGTCTCGCCCGAGTTTACTTCCCACAGATTTACGACTAATTTTTCTGCCCTTCGAGGACACGTGGAAGAAGTATCACGTGAAACGTCAGTGCGAGAGGTACAGTCGAAATTTTCAAACCGGGATTCTTCAAGGTCGTGACATTTTTTTTGTAAAATTAATGAGTTGCGTTTAGTCAGAATTTTCGAAAAAAAAAAAAAAAAAAAAAAAAAAAAAAGAAAACGATTTTTCGTATTCTACGGATTCTTAAAGTGTGAAATTTCAAAAATATTCTCTGAAAATTTTCTGTCAACCCTGAGCTTTTATTTAAAGTCACTTATACGTAACTTGTTGAAAACAAAAAATTGTCTACTTTTTTTTTCGTTAAATGAAAGCTTGTTTGATTTAGTATATTTCTTTTATCAATAAATTATTGAAATTCCGCTAGGATCTATTCGCGTACTTGTTCGTTTTTCATGCAATTTTCATTAATCTCCAAAAGTTTGAAACTGTCAATAAACCTCGTTTCGTTAGCGTTAGCCGTTAATCTTCGTACCGGATGTATTCATACGTAATTAATACTTATTCGTTTAATGGCTAATATTATACGAAAGCGGAAATAGCTGATAGCTCGATGATCAATCATTAATAGAGAGAATCAGTTCAGTTGCGGATAAATTCGAGAGCTCAAGGAAGACCGGATGTACACTCCGACCACCTCAATAAATATAACCTTTTTTTGTACGTATGTACGTATCGATGTATTCATAGTTGGCTCGGACAGCCAAGCACTCCGTGAATTGATAAGATCGCGGTGGCGTGTGAGTCGTCCTGTGAGAGTCTCTCGTTGTAGATATACGGAATATATATAGAATGGTATTACAAAGGGAGAGAGAATTGTAGTTTGCCCCAAATGGCTCCGCTCCCATTTCCTCCATTGTCCAAGGGTAGCTCCCCCTCTATCTTATATACATTAATACTCTGTATCTATTATATCTGTACAGCGTTTTGCCCTGTGGACTTATCACTAGAGGGACAGAGAGAGAGAGAGAAAACTGGAAAGAACGAAAGTGGGGGATCGATATCTTGACACGATCGACGTAATCACACGACAGCCAACGTTCACGTAGAAAATAAAACAACCTACACGAGGCAAGCGGTCACTTTTGGAGTATCCACGTTTTCCCACCTTGGCTGGGATGAATAAAAAGGTAAAGTTCTTCTTCAGGATTAACTGAAAACGAGTAATGTTCAACGAGCGTTGTATGCAAAGTGATACTTTAAAACCTGTACTGTACGATACATTCAAGTACAATCTTTCGAACGACGTTTGGCAAATTTTATAAGAATGAAGTAAGTAATTTTTTAATTTTCATAGCTTTTTTTATTTTACAGCAAATCGACCTTCGTGTAAGACCTATAGGACAATTTCAGCTGATCAGTTTACTGAGCCGTTACCCCTACGTTTTTTTTTCTTCAGGAATAAACCACGTTCATTTTTTAAATCTTACGGACGTTGAGTAGTGGGCCAAGCTGGAGCTAATTATTTATCTAGAATTCTCTTATCTTTATGGCAATTAAAGTAATCAACTCATTCAACAACTACGGTAATCCAACGTTTTCAGGAATGAGCTATGTACATTTTTCCATTTCATTGGCGACGTACAGAGATTCCGAAAAACTAGAGCGAATTGTTTAGTGAGTTGACGACTTCGAACTGTCCTAGAGGTAAGCCAATTTGAGCCCACACAAACCCAAACAAACAAAAAGCTCCAGTTTTTCGAAATCCCTGTTCACCTGTGTAATGAACAAACCTACGTATAGATAATTCCTGAAAAAGTTGAGAAACATTTAAGGTCGAGTTTGTTACGCAACGATTTGCACTTGCAGTACTTTGATGACCGAGGAAATTTTCCATTCGTTCGTTATAGGCTCATTATCGAATGACGAAAGGGCATGACGCTATTGAGTCATGAACACGACAAAAAGACAAAAGATTCGCGCGGTTGTCTCAAGAAACGAATTTACTGCTCTTGTCCCACGTACTGTCAACACCAGCTAATTCGATTAGGTAAGTTACCAAATTCGTTTATCACCACAAACTGTCTTGAAACAAGTCTGCATTGATCCTTTAGACTTACGTCTCCCTTTGTTGTGTAATATTGAAACGGACGACGTTGGTTTCGGGCATGATTGACAGGACCAAGAAAGCTGTCCTTTCTATTATGGAGGCAAAAACAGCTTGGGCAAAAACAGCTTATTTCTTTTTCGCATGGTGCATAAAAGGTCGTAAAAGATCCAAAAGTGTGTTATCAAGGAACGTGAAGAAATAATCAACTAAAAATACAATAAACCTATTTCTAATTATGTTTGCCCTATTAACATTGATGATATTTACTGTTCTTTATCTTTTGTTTCTTCGACTTTAACCTCACGCTCGTCCCTTCACTTTTTTAGCGTCCGGTGATACATCCAAGAGAGTTACTTGATCAACCATCTTTATTGAAGCAGGATACAGATCCGTATTGATATCGACTTGGTACATTGTCATTTTGCCAAAAAATAATCTAGCTGCTTACCCTCCGTATCATTTTTTCCAAATTCCTGACCTAGCAAAATCGTTTTCGATCGCCCAAACACAGTAAACTTGCTTGGTTCCATTAAGGGTTGCTGTGAAGATCCAAAAATCAGAGTTATTTATTAATTTTAAAGATTAAATGATTAAATTAATTTAACGATTAATTCAAAGATTAATTGAAGATTAATTTAAAGATTAAATTTAATAATTCTTCAATCAAAATGATGATTGAAGAATTATTTGAGTATTTATATGGATATATATATTAACACAGTCGTATATTTTCTTGATGCAGTTACAAACGATCTATCGAAAAACTATTCAACTAAGGAGGCTGCACTTGTTTTTGGTAATCCACAAGGATGTTCAAGGATTTCTGAAAAAAACGAGTTAATTTACTTCCATTATCTATTTCCTGATACAACCGACGTTAGAGTTTCGTCTTTCATTTGTACTCCTCTCACTCCTTGGTGTTGTTCTTTTCTCCATTCTTCGTTCATCATTCTCGTTCTCTCTCTACATTAATAGTACCGATTTCAAAGTCTGTCCTCCCTCTAGCGCCTGTATCTTCTGTACCTCCTTGAGTTCCCGTTGTTTTTCGGGCTTTCGACTAACCTCTATTTGGACTATCCCTAGTAATCAGGCCAAATGTGCTGCGCACGTGTGACGCAGATACGAACTCTTCTCATCTCTGCTGCTCTCCCACGCTCAATAGGCCCCAAGCTCGATGGACGAAAAAAGTGAAAAAAAAAAAACGCAATGAAAAAAGAACGGACGAAATGGGAAAAGAGCAACGAAACAAAGCGAGAGTAAGCAACGGTATTGTCAACAGAGATCGGGTGATCCTGACGGTGTCCTGACGTGGCAAAGCACAGTCAGCCGAGAGTCCCCTTTACCTCTCCTTCAACCGTATTTTGTTCGTTTTTTGTTTCGCAAGGGGCGTAAGCTTCGAACGTCAAGCCACCAAAGCTCGCACTATTGCTGTTTGCTTAACGGCTCGAGGCAGCGATAATGTTTTCATATTGTGTTTGACGGAGCTCATACCGCGTTCCTCTTTATTTTTCGTTATTTCCTTTTCAATTCTTTCCTTCTTTCGTTTCTGTTGTTTTTTTTTTGGGCATCTTTTTGCACGTCGCGATTCAGTATCGCGGAAAATTTTACGTGGTGGCCTACCTCGGGTTGGCCTCGTGTACCTCTCACTTTTCATTGTCCTCTGCGTGACGTCGTTGTCCCTGCTGTTACGCGCAGAAACTGAGAGGGCCCGCGCAGAGCAAAAAAATGGCCGATGCGAGCAAAGCTTTTCTCCGCTCTACGCTGTACGGAAATATTGTTGGGTTTGAAGAGGGATGAAAGGAGAGAGGAAGGAGGAGGATGAGGAAAACACGTGTATCCTCAAAACCAGGCTCTGAGCTGATACGTCGGTGTTTGCGTCGACTGTTCTCTCGACTGGTTCTCCCGGCGTACCCTCATCTTTCTTTTCTCCACTTCAAGCCTCGAACGTCCCGCGCTTCTGACTGTTTCTAAAGCGCGGAAAAGCATATCGCGGATAGCAAAAGTGGTGTCTCCGCGGGACACTCTTACCGAGCGCTTACCTCCCGGTGACGGCGAAAACTTGAAAGGAACGCCACTGCTCGACGCTTCTCCGAGATACTCCAGAGCCGAGAGTTTTCCAGAGCTTTTCGTCGGATTAAAAGCTAGGCGGAGTAAATGCGCGGTGAGTCACCCCGCGGTGACTCTCCGAGAAACCCTTTGTGTCCCGTCGATGTATATAAATGTTGCACCGGATACGACGTTTCCGATTGTTCATTGTTTATAAGCGTTTCAATCATTTTTAACGTTGTTTCAATTGGCAATCGATAGCTTTTAAACGAGCGCACGTCATAATTATTTGCACGCAATCCTATCAATTACGAACACGACGAAACGCCTGCTATGAAAACTTATCAATGAATTATCAAATTCGTGGCCTAGCAAAATCGTTTTTAATCGCCCGAACACAGTAAACTTGCTTGGTTCCATTAAGGGTTGCTGTGAAGATCCGAAAATCAGTTTTATTTATTAATTTTAAAGATTCAATGATTAAATTAATTTAACGATTAATTTAAAGATTAATTCAAAGATTAAATTAAATAATTCTTCAATCAAAATGTTGAACGATCTGTTGAAAAACTATTAAACTAAGGAGGCCGCACTTGTTTTTTTGTAATCCACAAGGTTGTTCAAGGATTTTTCAAAAAACGAGTTCTCATAATTATTTGCACGCAATCCTATCAATTACGACCACGACGAAACGCCTGTTATGAAAACCTATCAATGAATGATCGAAAAGCCTTTAACGATACTTTCGCCGGAATATTTCCAAAATAAAAGAACCAATTAGAAGGCAAATGGAAAAACGAAGATCATTGACACTTCGCCATAAATGAATCAAGAAAAAACCATTTTTTTTTTTGTTTTCTCGTCTACCATCCCATCGCCGCAAAGTCACGAGAAAAAAACGCCTTGAACCTAAAGGCTCGCAGAGGTCTCGAAGCGTCTCGATAAAATATTCAAAAAAAAAGTCCGGGCTTGCTGAGAGGTGTGGGGTAGGATGCGTTACACCTACGCGCGCACACCGTGCGCTCAGAGGTACAAAAGGAACGCGAGAGAAAGAGTAAAAGACACGCGAGGGTGATTGGACAGGTAATTTGCGCGAATAAAAGGGGGATTGAAGGGACGACTATGGGGGTGGGGGTTTAGGAAAAAAGTGAGAATCGATGAGAGTACGACATATGGGCCGTTAAGCTTTGCTAAGATAAGAGGATACTGAACAAATATTTGCGACAGCCTGACGCCTTTGCAGTTATCTTTCTAATACTTTTTCACCCTCCTTGCCCCTCTCCCTTTCCCCTATCATACCTGAAATACACGTAACGTTTTCCTTTGTTTCGTATCGCGAATATTTTTTTTTCCGGCGATCCTCGAGAGACCCGATAAAAGTAACTCCCAGCAATGGTCGCCACGACCAAAGGTAAGAGATTTTCGCAAACCGAAAACATTCACAAAAGGTTTTCTCGTTTTTTCGATTTTTTTTTTTCTCTTTCTCGGCAACAATGCGTTGGCACTGTTTGCAAACGAGAACAAAAAAAAAATAAATAAAACCGAGGAGACTCCGTTGCGAATGAAGATGAAATTCTCGCAAATGAGGAGTTTCAAGGTGAATCTTAAGAGGATTGCAAGTGGAGATGGAAAAAGGCAGAAACGCCTGCAGCTTATCGCTTAACGAGCCCAAGTAGCTTTCGGTCTTTAAAATTCAAAGTCTCCGAGCCAGTCTTTGACCCGTTCCTTCTCGACGAAACTCTTTAATAGCAATGTCCTCCGCGGGAATTACGCGTCCAGCTCGAACGCTGGACCCTGCTTAATTGCCGAGGATGAAACTTTGTTGTTTGTTCTGTAATTTCGATGAAAAAAAAAAACAAAATCGTTCCGTGGATTCTTCGATTTTGAAAAGACCCGGAACGATTAATTCGCCCCACGACTCGTCGATGTTGCGTCGCTAATACGCTTCACGGGCTTACGTCAACATCGTCGTGTTTCAACAGTTTGGATTTTTATCGGAACAACGGGATCTTGAGTCATACTAAAAAAAATGACGATATCGGATGAAGGGACTTTGGGACAATTTTGTGAATCGCCATATGGCGAGTCGTAGTCACACGGGTGGCGTTTTATCGCAGATAAGACACGAGCAATTAAACCACCTCAGCACCTGTCTTTTGCATCATACGCAAACACGCGCATACTCGTGCATTTTCTACTACTTTCCGTGTCGTGTGACCTGATCCTGCACACTTTTTCCATTGGTCGGTAGAGCTCTTTCTCTCTCTTTCTCATCCCCCTCATCCTCCCTCTATAAACACGAATATACGTGTGCACGTCCATTTCTCTGTCCCTTTTCGTCCTCCTTTTCGTCTCCCTCTCTTCCCATCCCTTCCTACGTATCTTGCGTTACGACCGACTCGATGTACCAACCAACACTGCGTCCCTCTATATTGTGAAATCTTGTTATCAATCCATCAAGCCAAACCGCGATCAATTCGAGATCCGTAGCACGGACCTTAACTATCGACGGATAAGCCGAATGATAAGCGACAGGATTCATGTGAAAAAAAAAAGCACGTGATTTCATTGACAAGTGGAAACGTTCGCGTCTCGTTTGTGGAAAAGTAAGTTGTAGGTCATTTATAAAAGTCTGCAATATTTTAATCCACCGTTTCTTCGGAATAAGCGCGTCTTTATTTTTTTATGAGTCGTTGTTTCGTTACCGCTGATTCATGGTTTTAATGATTCGTCAAATTTGAGATTAAACGCGTTTTCGTGACTTCTCTTTATCATTGGGAGTTGATAATTAATACTGCTGATTAATACGAAAGTTCATACTGGACTTAAAAATTTCTGGATTTTTCGATCATTCGATTGTGCTAAATAGTTGGGACTGATTTTTGTCATGTATTCGTTCATTTTTGTCCTCACGTTTCATGTCTCCGTAAAAACGGTTTGAACTTATTAACGGATATAATTTACGTGGCAATGAAGATTCGAGCACTCGGTTTTCTGAATATATTGTTATAAAAGAAAATTGATGTTTATGGAACGCGTCCATTTTGTAAAATCTCCCGTTAACTAATCTTCATGATTTCACTTTATTCTTTGATATTTGACTGATCTCAGTTATTAAAATTGGTGGAAATTTAAATAATTTAATTCACTTCGATTTATACTGATTCGTGTAATTAAATTTCGAAATATTTACATAATTAAAATCAATATCATTCATACCAGTTCAAAGAACGTAACGCTATCAAATTTGTACAAATATAATTATTTTAATTCAATTAAATTCATGCAAATTTAATCATTTTAATTAAATTAAATTTATCAAAATTTAATGAATTCAATTACTTTAAATTTATCTAAATTCAATGAATTTAATGACTTTAAGTTTATCCAAATTTACTGAATTTAATGACTTTAAATTTATCCAAATTTGAGTGACTCATTGAATAAACGCAGTGAGAAATCGATCGATCCTCAAAGACAGAAAGTACTCGAATTATGGTGATTTTTTTAACCCAAAGTTGCCAGGATCAACGAACGAAGGAATGACGTCAAAGAAATATGAATACGCAGTAAAATACGATTAGAGAAGCATTTTCGTATTGAAAATAGTGAATGAAAATAACACCGGTCCATTCTAGGGTGTACAAAAAAAAGTTTATTTCTTGATGTAGTATACTTTGCTCGTGTCGTTTATAATATTATCAAGCATTCCTCTTCGCGTTACGCGTGACTAGTAATCCTTTCCTTTGCGTTTTAAAATCTTCTCACGCTGGGCCATCAATTCATCAGCGGTAATCTGTACTTGGCATTTGTGGGCGTATCGGTGGCACTTGATCTGGTCGCAACACTCGCTATCCGAAACGCACTGGAATCACACAAAGGAAGGACGTAAGACTTCCAAGATTCAAAATTGTCGTGCTTTATTAAAAAAATCACGAAAAAAATCGATTTTTCATCGGTAGAAAACAAGTTTCACCGTTTGATGGAAAAAAACTCGAATTTTTTTTTAAATTTAATAATTCGCTGATTCATATATCAATTGTCGTTTTATTCGAATCCATGTATCGATTTAATTATCCTCGAGAGTTTTCGGTGAATCGTCTTTACCGATTTACTAAATTTTAATCATTTAATTATTTAATTATTTTATTTATTCTCATTAATTATTGAAGCTAAGAACCAAGGAAGCGATATATTAGTATTTATGATATTTGATTGGGTATATACTAACGTTATCTCCGTGTCGACCGCAGGAATCTCGGCCCGCAGCCACGATGAGGGAGACACTCATCAAAGCGACAAGTACGAAAAGCACAATCTTTGCCATCTTGATGTTTCTCGACTGTTTTTGTTATCTGTTAATTCTGAAAATGCGAAATTACGATTGTCAGATGAATGTCGACTACATTACGATCCTTTGAATTACAACAAAATTGTTCGCGAAAAATCGTTGTCCGAACTTGCTTAATTTTATATAATATTTCATTGTTTCATCGAAGATATAGATTATTTATTCAATAAATAAATAAAATATTAAATAAAATTGAATAAAAATGATATATCCGTTTGTTAAATTTATCAAACGAAAAATGTACATAAATATTAATATCTGAATAATTTATTCGTTTGATGCTTTATTTTTTATTAATCATTATCATTCATTTGTTTAATAAATCCCAAAAATATTAAATTTAATTGAATAACTGATAAAGTTAATGATTTGTTTATCGTTATCAAAAACAAATAGGGAATATAAACGGTAGGGATTAAATACAATTTGATAATCGACGGAAGTGGCAAGTTTTATCAAAAGAAACTTGAAATTCGAAACGAAAAGAAACTATTCTCCCAATGATTTACAAACAGACTTCATGTACGTCAATGACCTCGAATACGGACGGCACGATCAATCCACTCGTATTTGCTCAACGAAACGCCCACTGAAACATCTGCCAATATCTAGAACCTTATCAACTTAATTCTTATCGAACCGTATCTCGAGTCCTTAGCTTTGCGTGGTCTGTGTAAAGTAATCAGTCAAAGGCAGTCTCGTCATTATAATTTTCAGATATTCCTGTTTCAATGCTTCAAGATTTTCAGAGTGACGGTGTGCGATATTACTAGAATTATTATTTCAAACTGAAGAGCAGGATTCTTTGCTTCGTGATTTGGAAAATGATAAGGCGTGATCAATTATTGCGTCGACAGTGGAATAAAACTAACAAGGGAACATAACCTATGTTTTCTATTCAAGCAGACTGATCATTTTGAAACGATTGCACGATCCATCAAAATGACTGGAAAGCGTAACAAAAATAAAAATGAACTTTGAAAATGTTTTCGATCTTCATATATGTATTTCAACTGTTCTTCTATTTGATGGCTTCATTGATCTGGTACATTAATACTTTTGAATTCATATTATCCTATTTTAATAGAAACTTTGCCAATTTTTTCAATATCGTTTTCATTCCCCAAATTTTGGAACTCGTTATTGTGAACAAAAAGCGAATGAAAAATAGTAAATTAGAAATGAGACTTCTTTTTCATTGATACAAAATTTTACGACATGAATCAAGTTGGACCAAAATCTCGATGAATTTTTCAAGCGTGCAAAATATTCGAACTCGATATTCATTTTTTTAGTCTTCACAGCTGACAGCCTGTTTTAGAGATGAAAATTTCAGTTTTTTATTTGAATTCAATAAAAAAATTAAAATAACTTATATTTCATTAATAAATAATCCATTAAAAATTAAATAAAAATGTTCAATTGAATTAACTTTAAGTTCATTTGATTTACTCCTCTAAACTCCGCTTAAAATAATTAATGTTTTTTTAACCTTTACAGCTATCAGCTATGAAGGCTAGGCAAAATCCTCTTAAGGTTTTTTAAATCTACTGTGCGAGCAACTTCATCGTTCGTAGCGCATAAAATAACTTCGCAGTGATATAGCAATAATTCGCATACTCGTACTATCTCAAACAATTATTTTTCTCCATACGAAGTAAGTCGTCTCGAGCGAGGGCTATTATTCTCCTTTCGTGTTCACGTTGCGTCATGATAATCACACGTGCATACAAATTTTCAACACACGCGAAATTCTCAGTCCTCGAATCCGTGAGCACGACGTTAATACGAATGAGAGTCACTGGTCATCAAAGAATGTCGAGGTTACCACACCAGAAGCTGCGAACGATTATGTCGCTTTAAAGGTTGACGATACTCGTGAAAGGGATTACATTCGATCATTAACTGTAAACTTTTCGTCTATACGATTTTATAAATTATTATCGCTCACTCCCCTTTTTTTTGAGGTTGTTAAATAAATCGTCAATAAATAAAAGTCGATTAATTTGGTAGCCTGCGATAATTTTTCAATTTTGTAATTGTAATGATTCATTAATACGAAGTATCGATTGAGAGAAAATCTTACGCAGAAAAACAAAACGTTTTTTCTTTTTTTTTTTTTTTCATATTAATATTAAGAAATGATATTTGTAAACTGTAATTAAAAGTGGTAAATTAAATAATTAAAATTAATGAAAAATCTATACTATTTATTAATTATAATAAAATCAATAACGCGATAATGGCAATCGGTTATTCATAATTATTCAGATAAATAAATTCGTATTTGTTCACTTCATCGTTAAATATGTCATTTCCGTATTTTTTTTATTTTTCCACCGTGCACGACGATCGTCAAAGTTTAAACGTCTCGTCATAAATTCAGTTGGAGATATCACTTGTAAATTTGATTGCGTGCATACTCACTGTACGAATTTTAGCGATAAGCGTGACACAATTTCTTCGGACTGTTTCAGACTCGGCAGTAGTTTGAACACAACTGACTTCTCGGGCAATGCGTCGTACGAATTTATACAGCCAGTTGTGGTCATTCGTTTATACTCTTCATCCACATCGGCACGAGGAAAAAATTCTCGGTATTCGTAACGATACAGAGATCGCGTTAACGTTTTTTTTTTTTTTTTTTTTTTTTTTTTTTTTTTTTTTTTTTTTTTTTTTTTTTTTTTTTTTTTTTTTTTTTTTTTTTTTTTTTTTTTTTTTTTTTATCCAGAAAATGATTCGATTTGTTGCTTCGAACGAGATTTCGATCGACGTGTGATTACCAAGAACGATGTGGGCGGATGTTGTTGTTGTTAATCGGATTGAAAGGATTTCCAAACGTTCAACGATTATTTGAAAATACATACGGGGCGTGAAGATTTCTCGTTCAATTCCGGGAGATCATTGCCGAGTCCTTGAACATTCGAAACAGGATCGGACCGATCGAGACTCACGTCGAACCGATCCTGAAACCATTTGTCATTTTTGTGTACGACAAAAGACCGGAGGGAAATAAAAAATTGCTGCAGAATTTTTAATGACGAGGAAATCTGTGTAAACAAATTCAGATGAGATTCAGGCGGACCTGGACAAATGTATCTTTATTAAAACGAACCGTAAGAAAAATGAACGTTGCCGGATCAAAAGCAATGAAAAATTACCTTGACGACTGAAAAATTAAGGATAAATGAGATTCGAAACAATCATTGAAATAATTAAAAAGTCGTTTCCACTTTTATTTGTGCGTCAACAAAAAGAAATATATATATATATATATCAAATTTTCTGAAATTTGTAAATAATAATTAAAATAGTTATAAACAATCCCTCGAAAAACCTTTGATCGTGTTTTCTCCGGTTAATCTACAAAAAAAACGAGTTATTAAGAATACCACAATACATGCTCGAAAAAAACGAAAATAAATCAAGTTTTTTTTTTTTTCATTGAAACACGATAAAAAGTTTGAGGTGTAGCCTCGATCGATATTATTTATTTAAAGGAAATTTTTCGGTCAAGTCTTACCTGCTGCTACATATGTAAATATAATACATTAATCTGCATTTCGATGTTTTTTTTTTGTCACTTCGATAAATCCAACCAAAATACACTGAAAAACACGTCACTTTCCGGAACTCGAAGTCCCGATTTTCAAATTCAATAAAATTTTTGAAAATTCTTTTTTACACTCGACGAAGAAACGATCGTAAAAGCGCGATTACTTTTAAGTGTACTTTTAACACGACGCGTAAGAATACACAAAATGTTGTCAGAAAGGCTCACCGCTCGAGGCTCCGATTCGTGTAATCGAATAATCAATTAATCGGTACAACTTTCCAAGATTATCCGGTATGAATTTTGTACCCGATACGACCGAACTTCGTTAGACATTTGTGCAAAGTTTAATGGAATTTTGAGCTCTCTATTTCTAGAATATCATGGGAGATTTCGAGAGAAAATAATAATTGCTACAGCCGCCATCGTAATCGATCGAAGATCGGTGCAACGCTTGGAAATAGCCACAATGTAATTCAAGCTACGGGTCATATAGATACACGTAGTACTGTCGGTATTTCTATGTATATTCATCGTGGTATCGTTCGTAGCACGTTCGGAAACCACTCGCTCGAATTGGCTTCGATTGATATTGAGTCCGGTCTCCTCGAGTTCGATATACCTGTACGCCCACGTGTACACGCACACACACACACACTTACAAGTATATAAATACAGAAATACACGATCGTTTCGACACTTGCGAAAAAACAAACTCGGCTAATATTTTTACGCGATAGCAACAGATCGAATGCTTATTCAGTACGCGGATGATAGTTATATACCGGGTGATCAACGATCTTGATTAATTGTGGCTATATTGATGGTGCTCCGTGCTTAAATAAAATAAATAAATAAATATTGAGAAAAAAAAACAAGCTTTTGTTCAATGTACTGAAAAATAAACAATATTTTCTTCGAACAATGAATAAATAAATAAATAAATAAAACTTCTTAAGAAATAAAAATTAAATTAAATGTGACAATAAATTGGATGAATAAAATAAGTATTTAATTTAGGTAAATTAAATGTCTTTACAAATTAATTTTATAAATTCAATGCCAAATTAACTTCGGATTTCTCGAGTTAAAGATTTAAGTATTTTATACGTATACTCGTATTCAGTGAATTTTGTAGCACGACCGATTTTATCATTTTTCTCAGAGGAAACAACAAAACAGCAATAACAAGAGTTTTCACGAGTTGTAAAAAGACGATTCGCTAGGGTGGAAAATCCATCGTGTGGTAATTTCGCCGAAGTCTTCAGCCGTCAAATGCTCGGTTATAATTGACTCGTACGACCGCGATTATAGATAACGGATGCTTACAAGGTTATCGCACCAAAGGGGAACGCGAATCGACCACTCTCCGGATCTACCAACTATTATTTATTGGCCATCAATTGTAAGAGCTTAATTATAAATCGATATCATCGTTAACAGAATCATTAAATATTTATAATAATATTTCGTACGAAAAGTTCAATGATTGTCGGTTCATTTTGTTTTGAACTGTTGAATCTTATCGTTCAATCGCCTTATCTATCAGACCAGTGGGCGACCATGTAGATCAATGTTATTGTCACTACGAAACATTATCAGCCCGCATTTGTTTCAACCGTCCGTCGGTTGACCTGGAAAGTCTGGGAAGATGAGCTGGTCGCGGAATTCACGGTACATCGTTTTACGTCATCACGTATGCGTAACATTTATCCTTATCTTCACAGGGTACGAAAAAATACTTCGATATCAGTTCACTCGGCAATTCCAGAATTTTCGCTGAAATTGAGAAAACTTGTTTCCAATTTCCTTTTCAAAGAAAATACCATCCGTTTGTTCCAACGCTTGATATGGAAAATCTTATTAAAAAGTGTAGGATATGTTTATTTTTTTCTATTTAAACATCTTTGACATTTCGTATTTTTTAATTTATTTATATTTATCAAATTTATCTCATACATTTTATTCAACTTTGTAACAAATTCTCCATCGTCACTTATAGCAATAAAAAAGTGCCATTTTCGAAGTCATTCTAAAGTCATTCAACGATAATGAAAAGTAATATTCAATAATGGAATTATATAACCAATTTTTGGGTTTTTCCAGAGTCTTTTATCGATTGAAAAATAAAAAAATAAATAATTTATTGAAAAAGTAAACGTAAGCTTTGAGTTTATGAGAAGATCGAAGTAATAAAACGGAAAATGCTGTTTTTTCAAATACTCGTTGCAACAGGTCTACTGTGAAAATGATGTATGGAAATCAACGAGGTCAAGTACATCTCGGCCGTACGAGCATATTCGGAAATCGCATGCTCCGTATAGGTAAGCGTCGCGGTAATTTCTTACATGGTCACTTGTTGAATCATTGCAGTGTGCTCATTTGTAAGGCGCAGTGCTTTAAACTGGAATCACTGGCGCGAACTCATTCGAGAATTTTTTAGAGTTGCCCAGTTGGATATCAAAGGACAATAAATTTTTTTTTATACACACACATGACAGACGATAGTATAACTCTGTTTCCGGTATCCCAATTTCCCAAAACGGTTTTCTCGTTCGTCTTCAATTAGAGTTTATTCTAATTAAGCTTTGCTCAATTTTATAAATATTAACGCGTTAACAATAAAAATATCCAAAGTCCTCACGGGTTCGAACTTTTGAAAGATTCAAAATTACAGTGAATCTGTAATTTTCAAAAAAATATATTTTCACGATTTTTTAATTACGGTTTCTTCAATTAATTTAATTCAAGCTCAATCAAAATTGAGCTCTTTTAAATTATATAAATTTTAACGCGTTAAAAATGAACATTTCATGGGTTTTTGCAAGCGGCAACTTTTTAAAGATTTTATTAATAATTTCTTCGCTGAATAATAATTTATTCGTTTAAAACCCATCGGTGAAACGCCTGTCGTTTTTCAACGTACGAAGTGACCTGACTAAACGCGTATTGGCTATCGACAACAGATATCATAAAAGCAGTTATGTTAGCGTTCTTAACAATATTCGTTGAGTCACGGTTGATAAGAATAAAAATCCGGAAGCTCGGTGCTGAAATTGAAATCTAGCGAGATTGACGTCTCGCTCGAAAATCGATGAAATCTGACAAAGGATCGACAGAATTGGAAATAAAGTGGAATTCGAATGTGGCAAAGGTGGGGAGTTCCGCGGTATTGTCGACAAATTAAAAGGGCTGTGAAGTTGCGAGCAGGGCGAGACTTCCGCACGAACTTCCGTTACGCCGCATTAAAGAGCCTTTTCCGGTGCACGCAACCCTTAATTTATCACGACTGCTCGGAATTATCGTAAACTGCGGTGCGCGGTACTGCGTCTTAATACGCGTATGAACTTGTTGCTCTCACGATCGATTTAACGCTCATTCTTGATATCATCAACGATCAAATTCTTATTAGCATTCCAGTCGTTCAAAAATCGTTGATACTCAATTGTTGTATTCGTCGATCGAAAAGTAACACGATTTTTCAATACGATTAATTTTACGAAAGCGTGCGCGTCAGAACTCAATAATTATTTGGGAAAAAGCGTTGATAAAGAAATATACCAATGTTACGTAATATAAACTTGGACGCTTTATCAATTTATTTATCTATATATTCTTCTATACATGTATAAATATTTAATAAGGCAAAGTCGTGGCTGATCGGCTGACTCATAATTGTTCCACTTAAATGGCTGAAGGAAACATGAAATTTCGAAATCATTTTTTTACCTAAATTAAGGCACAATTCAAGAATGTTTTCTTTTCGCCATTCTGATAGCTAAAAGGATAAAATCGAGGGAATGCGAAAATTCGTAATTTCTGAATTAACGTTCAAATTTACAATTTTCGTTAAAAATTAAGAGTCGCGTGGTTCAGCGTTTTTGGAAAATCAACTCTTAAGAGGATAATATTTGTGCTCAATTATAGGATTCTCGAAATACTTGAGATGTTTTGGATAAAAAATTGAGGAAATAAAACGATAGAAGTACAAAATAAATAATAAAGTACCTTTTTTATTAATTTATTGTACGTTTTAGTTGTAAAAATATTATAAATGAATGTATTGTAATTATTCAATAAAATATCGATGTTATGATTTTCTAAAAAATAAAGATTCTTATTCTATTCTAATAAAGATTTTGTTATAATCGTCTAAAAAATATAATTATATAAAACACGTATTGCGACTATAATTATTTGAAAATATTTGTATTATAATAATCGTAAAAATATAGCTATTGCTATAATAATGGAAATTGAGTTAACGATTTTTAAAAATTTGTTTCGTATTGCTATCGATATTATTGTGTTGTGAAATAAAATTCCTATTGTTTTTTAAATTTTTAATTCCTCATTTACGCGTATTGTTTCCGAAGACGGTGGCGAACGAGCGACTCTTACGAAATTCACTGTTAGGAAACTATAAATCTTGTGAACCGCGTTCGTCGTTTCTAGCCTGTCTTGAGCGGTTTTGCACCCTCGTGTATGCGAAATCTATTGCCTGTTTTGTACGGTATTGCCACGGTTTTCTAGCGCACCGGTTCGCTCTCCTAGGCCGGACAATTTGATAATTGGATTCCTGGCGGCGAGCTGATTTACAACGCCAAGGGTACGAGGCTGACCAGCGTCGTTGGAACGGTGGAACGCTTTCAGCATCCATTCAGTCTAAATTCACGCTACAACCGACTACGAGAATTAGCTAAACACGTATAACCACGAAGATCCGGCGAGACAATGTTTTACCAAGACAATTCAATCGGCAGTGGAAGCTCTCTCTCTCTCTCTCTCTCCCTCTCTAGTCTCGAGATTGCGGAACGTTCAGTGGAGAATCTTGGTGAATTTCTTAATTGGAAGAAAACCAATAAATTTGGAATGAATGACAGCTCAATTTCCATTGTTTCGTCAGCAGTGCTGATCACCCGTAGAGGAAGAGTAAAAAGTTGTCTTCTATTAGGGAAGAAATCTGTTGAAGTATCTTTTTTTATTAATAATTAATTATTTATAAATAAATAATATGATCATTATATAATTATATTATTATTAATTATTATATAATATTCGAATACATTTTATAAATAAATAAATGAATATGATTATGATATTTATATTCCAATTTTCAATTACTTCGCGATTCGTGCGTTGACGAAAGATCATAAATGGCGAAAGACGGGAAGATTTTTCGGGGTTCACGACGTTCAGCTTTTCAAGAGGAAGGAGAAATACGATTGTCAACGTTTCCACGAACGCGATTATTCGCGACGAAAATTTTCAAGTTCAATCTCGCCAGTGTGTAGGTTAAAGAAAAAAATAATGATCGACTCACCGATAGCGAGCTCGTTGAGAAAGCCTCAGGCTCGTCCAGTCGGTGATATTTCGTTTTTGGCAAACGAGTCGAACTCGTATCGTGCAGGAAATAAACAAACAGCGTACACAATTCGTGGAAGGCACGGCGATCGTCGACTGTTTTGCCTCGTGCGCGCGAGAGCCCACGCGTCTCTTGTATCCAGCGCGGCGATTGGAGCGAGGCTCCACGGGCCGGCCTATCACGCGCCGCGTCGAAGCAAATGATACACGAAGCGACACACACGATCGTATTATTATTATTACGAATGTTTTTCTTCGAATTTTCGTTCTCTCGTACCCAGCGACTTTTCTCCATCGCAATTCAATACGAACGCTGTATCGCGCACAAAATTAAAAAAAGAACAAATTCACGACTATTCCAATGCATACGAAACCAATGATACGAACCACGAGAATATTCGATGAGACGAGAGTAGAGAAAAAAAAATCCGCGAGCGCGGTACTGTTTCGTTCGCAAAGAGAAAACGCGACAAATTTATTCAACGTAAACGCAATAACTCCAAACCAGAAAATTTCAAAATCCGTTCAACATTTCAAAGCCGAAATAAGTATTTACCTCCCGATGAAAAGAAGTCGTTAAATCACTTCCTCTGTTTCGTATTCACGGAAAAAAAATGATGAGTAGCGTTGCGAACAACGAAGAAACTGCCGGAGTCACAAGAGAGGCTGAACGAGTCCAGTACGGCGATAGAAGGGAGTGGGCGGACGAGCGTAGCGAGCCGCCGCGAGCGAACCAATCACCGCTCCGTACTCGTTCGGTCTCTCGTACGACTCTGGCAGTGTGCGATCGCTCGCGCGGTTACAGCTACGTACACACGTTTTCGCATCGAGTTTTTTTCGCGAATCCAAAGTGCTGTGGTTGATCGGACGACTTTGGAAAAAGCATCGACATGTAAACTCTTCTTTTTTCATTGTTACCGCGTCGTTTAAACGTTTGTACGGATTTTAAAGTTTCGTTTGGCTTGTCACATGTGTGTTGCCAAACTGCCCCATCCTCGTGTATTCGATTTCTAGCGAACGTTTCGTCAACGAAGTCAGATGTGCATAGAAGGATAGTTCTTAAGGATTATACGTGCCGATTCTGCTGGGGCCTGCCCCCATTGGTAGTTCTCGAGTAGTGGCGCTGACGACGATTTTCATTCTCGCTCTCGCTTTCTCTCGTCGGCATAAACGTTGGCAGAATGATGGCGTCCTTCTTACTCCTGTAGACGTTATGCTTCGGGCATAGTTGTGCCCTGCTTACTCTTATAGGGATTACAGGGTGTCTCACGACGGAATGTCATCCATGAAATGGAGGTTTGGCAGTGAAATTCTGAGTCGATTGATACCAGCGTGTATAGTTCCAGGTTCAACTCCTGATTTATTAATATTTCAACAAATCCACCATTTCATTCGCCTTGAACTTTCTAGAAAAAAATGTCAAAAAAATATTCTTGAAATGTTTTTCCTATTTTCTCCGTCTAATTTTGTACTTCCGGCAAAAACTCTGGCATTTTCGTAATCAGCAGACAATTTCCGATTAAATAGACTGTCTTAAAAGGTTAAAAACGAAAAAAAACATTTTTCGACTTCTCCCGGCCACTTTCCCAGAATCATGAAAATCACGAAATTTCAAAAGGTCGTAGGTTGAGCTTTTCGTATGCTATCGACTTTCAATGGATGGGTTCGGAAAAGGTTTTTGCCTAACTTAAATAATGGCGTTGAGATCGTATCGATATCTCTAATAGTTTTCCCGGAAAATCCACCTGAAAAATCGCAAAAAAAGAGGCAAAGGGGTATGTATGGAAAAATTTGCAAAAATCGATGGTCCAACTTTGAAATTCTGCCAAAAATCTAAAAATCATC